>WEDG01013024.1:0-53374 GCA_017591395.1 Schistocephalus solidus
CTCATCGGCACCACGGGAGCTTGCAGTGATCATCTCGCCTGGCAGTCGGAGGGTAGTACCAAACACCAATTCAGCCGCGCTGCAGTCCAGATTCTATTTGAGCGCCTAGCGAATGCTCAGGAGCATTAGGGGCAGGTTGTCAGACCAGTTGGTTGGGTCATCTGCGGCACGCTGGGCGGTCTTTAAATGGCGGGGAAAAGTTCAACCATACCGTTGGCAGCTGTATGGTAGGCCGTCGTCCGAATGCGAGTGCAACCGAGAAAGTTGAGGAGGGCTTAAAAGAGGGCAGATTCGAAGTGGTAACCTCAGTCAGTCGAAACCGTGGATGAAACACCGAAAACGGCGATCAAAAGACTGACAAAAGCCTTTACGATGGTGTCTGCCACCATGTTCGGCAAAGGCATAGATCCAGACCAGCGGAGGTAGCGGTCGACGCAGATAAGGAAGTGAGTAAAACCGTTGGGTGGAGTCAAGGGGCCTATGACATCGAGATGTACATGGCTGAACCGTGCGTCAGGGCTGGGGAAGGTGTCGGGTGGAAACTTGATATGGCGCCGCACCTTGTTCCGATGACAACGCAGACACGACCGTGCCCAAGCTTTCAAGTCCTTGTTAATGTCAGGCCAGACGAACCTTTCCGCGAGGAGCTTTCGTGAGGTTCAGATCCCAGGGTGGGAGAGTCCATGAAGAGTGTGAAACACAGTTCGACGCATCAAGACGGGCACGAAAGGGCGATGAAAGGCAGTCGACACATCACAGAGAATGGTGCCAGTCCCGGTCGTGAGTGGAACGTCCGCTAGCTGGAGACCACGGACTGACTCGTCGCCAGGACAACCAACTCGTTGTTCAGCAGCCATAGCAACAAGGTCGATCCCCTGTGAGAGTCGGAGAACAGGGAGGGAGGGTCTGGAAAGCATGTCGGCCAACTCATTCTTCGTGCCATCAATGTGGCGGATGTCGGTGGTGAATTGTGAGATGTAGTCCAGTTGGGCAATCTATCTCAGGTTGTACTTGTCAGAGTGGGACCGAAGAGCAAAGATCAGTGGCCTGTGGTCCATGAAAATGGTGAAGTCCTGACCTTCAAGTAAATGTCGGAAATGCTTCACAGCCAGGTAAATAGCGAGAAGTTCCCGACCAAATGTACTGTAGCGCGTCTACGCCGGCAAACGTTTATGGGAGAAAGAGGCCGACAAGGTTTTGTTGCAAGACTGTACCTACGGCTACGGTCGAAGCATCTTCCAGCAGGGATAGCTGAGCTTTTGGAGCGGGATGCGTGAACAAGGTGGCGTCGGCAAGGTAAACATCTTCGAAAGCGGTCAGTACCTCACCAGTAAGCTCGAGGGGAACCTTGGGACCGGGTAGCATGTTGGTGAGGGGTAGCATGAGGTCAGCACAGTTCGGGAGGAACCGGCGGTAAACATTGACCATGCCTAGGAAACGTTGCAACTGACGCTTGGAAGTTGGTGGAGGTAACTCACGAATGGCATGTAACTTGGAGGGCAGAGGACACAAACCGTCGGAGTCGACATGGTGGCCAAGAAAAGGCAGGCCACGCAAGACACGGTCGATTAACCTCTGAAATAACTGGGCAGCATTATAAAGGCCGAGTGGCATGCGGAGGAACTCAACCAGTCCGAATGGTGTAATAACAGCGGTTTTGGGGATATCTTCAGGGGCCACAGGGACCGAGAGGTCCTCTGAGACGGACGCCAGAATTGTTTGAACATCCGTTGGCAGACGCTCTAGAAACATCTTCTAAAACAGTTTGTCGTCAATATGCAGCTCACCACGAAGGGTTTGCATCCTTCGGAGGAGTTCGGTGGGTTTCCGTTCACAGAAACACTCCTTTGCTAATTAGCTGGTGGTACCGTTGAAGGTTAGACACAGTATGCAGGCGAATGAGAGCGGCTTTAAGCGGGGTATACGTTTGGTCGGCCAGTGGACTCTGTAGGGCTGCCTGAACCAGAGACAGAACTTGCAATGGCAAAGCCTGAACAAGCCTGTGAAATTTGGTTATTTCCTTGGTAATATTCGCAGAGTGAAAATTAGACTCAATGCGAAGGAAGTAAAGTTCAGGTGCATTGGTCCGAAAATCGGGTAAGGAGAGAGAAACCGCACTAAAAGCGTCGTCCATGATAACTGCGGCAGTGAGAGGAACCGAGTGAAAATGCACGCGGGAAAGGACCAATAAGGCACTGCACACTGATTGGCTGGCTCTTGTCAGTGAGTAAAAAAGGCAGCGCGCGTTCTCGCTCAGGGTCACCACTTTAGCGAGCACCTACGATCGATAATACGAGCCCAAGCTAATAAGAGAGGCAAGCCACGCCAAAGGTTACGATACGACGGAATCAGCTGACGACGCCGCCCAGTGAAGAACAAAATCAACAGGTGAAAAATCAGTTAGTCACCGAACCGCAAACCAGTTGGTGTGCGGCGCGTTACAGTTAATAAATGCCAACTTAAACAAATATGGCTAAATACAAGTTATGTAAATGTGTAACAAGTGGAATAACTGTAGAAAGTTGTGAACAATATAAAATATGGCAAATGGCTACCACAGAGTCACGCGCATTCACTGAGGCAGCGCACGCCGATTGGCTAGTTGATTTCACGGCCTGCTTTGCCATGCCTGGTTGGGTTTTCCCTCCGCCTTAGGTCTTGGTTCCACTTTGTTTCCATCCTCCATAACATTATTATTATTATTATTTCAGCTGCACATATAGGATCACGTACCTAGTGACCTCCTGTCCTCTTGCCTTCTATCCCTTTTAGGCTCGATATTGCCATTAGCCCTCATGGAACGCCAAGGATCCCAGAGCCCAGTCAACTATCTGCGTGTGACATAATAAGGAGCCGTCTCGGGAGTAAACTTCTCCGTCAAAAAAAACCATGGAAGATCCCGTCAGCTTCCTTACCTAATTGAATTCAAGTCTAATCTAGATTCAACCTTCCAGTTCTTTACACTGGTGTGAGTGTTCAAATGTAAAACCTACACATCATGTCGCGAACTGGGGAAGTCTGCCACTCCAGTTCAGACCTCAGTCGCAGGGTAGTGAATAAGTAAAGTGTGCTATCATTTTTGGTACTACTATCGTAATATAAAGCAAGTAATAGAGATATAAACCGGAATATTGCATGCTATAGTCACATCAGAGGCATTAATTTTTTATGCTGTGGTAGACAATGGAAAGTTCCCAAATCTGGCTCCAGAGAGACGGAATGTTGCAAATACTCTTTGTACGGGTGGAGTTCACAGTAGGATTCTGAGGCAGGTACAGAGAAATGGTGCATATCACAGCAGCTAAGGTCGCGGGTGCACCTCAATCACTACGAATCAGACCAAGTTCCGATCAGAAGACTGATGTCAGTAGGATAATTGTACACGGAAGTCAGATCATTCACTTGTCAGATAAGAAGAAACCAATCAGCCACGACGATACAGTTTGATGGTGAGTTGGTATCCTAAATCATTTCGAAGTTTAGAGGCATATAAAAGCACTCTAAAACAAAACTCTTTATAGCTTCTCCAAGGAGAACTGAGATGTGAAGGCCAAAAGGCAGCCCGAATTATAATCTTCGTTTAAGAATGCCTTCTAGGGCAACGGGGATTCGGTTCAAAAGTAAGGGCATTTGCAGATAGAAAATAAGGCCTGGTTAAAATAATACGATCATTGAAAAGTACGGCGGGGCCAGATCAGAATCGAAATTCTTCAGCACAGATTATAAACAGAAGGTACTATGAATGAGAGGGAGTCACCGATGTAGGATGTAAGCCAGGATATCCTTTGGTGTAAACGAACAATGACCACTGGCTATTTAGACCAATCGAACGAGAAGACAGAAATTAGCCGCGAGAATGCAACTGGATGTTGAATTGCTATTGAAGGTTGTGCCTACGTTTACAAGAATATTTTAGCACACTCACAAGAACACCTCTTATTAGTACAAATTCGTGGTATAGGTGAGGACCAGAGATAACAAGTTCAGTTCTAGGGGCAAAGTAGAGACGTTGGAGATGCCATTTCTGGCCTTCTTGATGGCACACTCGAGATCAGAGTCCAATAAATCGTGCAAAATTTAAGTTCGACGCAGTAGCCAACTGACTCACCAGATTCAGACTACCGGTTATGATACAGAATATGACAGCTAATAAACCCGAAATGACTATAAAAGTATTCCAGCAGCATTTCGAGATCACTGACTGTTGATTGCCAGGTGACCGCTCGCATGGGCTTTAGGTGCGTTGCTCTAACACTGCATACTCGCGACCACAGACGTCGTAGCGTGGAACCGACGCCGTTATTGGTCAGCGCGTTGGACCGAGCTGTTCGGCGACCCACTGTATGTGTCAGGACCTGAGGTATCAAGAGGTGATGGCAACCCAGAAGCCGAGAAATACGAACCCGGTATTCTTTAGCTCGATTATTAGTAGAGCCAGGGCACATGCAAATGTGCGCTGAAACAGAGAACGGCATGCGATGTCTGAATGCAGTGGGCGGCGAGTTTAGTTTTTGAGCCAATCCTAGAGCAGAAAATCACCGATTGGTAGAAAACGCACTGCTGATTCTGCGGCGAGCCGAGTCAGCGACTTCGCAGGCTGCGAGCGAGAAAGGCGAAACCACCGGGCGCGCGCTACGCCATAGTCAGTGGACCGACTCGCGCGGGATCACGAACCCTAGCCGCCGAAGGGGGCCGCGTCACGGGGTGAACGCGTATTTAGCCACTGCGTGCGTTCCGTCTTCCCTAAATTGCGCTCAATTTATCGATAAGTCGGCAGCGCTGAGACCCTCATCTAGCCCTTGACCTACCAGGGGTAAAATCATTTAGAGCGGATTGACACTGCACAAACGTTCGCTGTCCTCAAACTGAACTGGCTTCTATTATTAAGCTTGTCCTGTGGTTGCTTGTGCGTCTAATAAGCCTGTCAAACTTCATAACTAACACCATGACACAGCTGTAACGCCGAAAACTCGCAGACGATACCTGTGGCGGACGCCTAGAGGCCTTACTCCCACATGGCCGTAACCGCCAGCGGACCCCCGAATCGAGGGGGTAGAAAAACACCTTCAGGAACCACTAGTTGCTTAAAGGCTGGGAACTGAAAGATGATCGCTGCATGATGTATTGTGCATGTGGGTAAAGAATTAGTTTACTTCATGATTGGCGTGTGAACGCGATCATCATCCAAGCAATCTAACAGGGAGAGTCTACCTCTAAGCCAGATCAGAAAATTGCAGATTCGACCGAGACTTCCGTGAGTTCAGAAGACAAAGACATGTTAACTCAAAAGCACTGCCTTGGAGACATACGGGATGAGAACTGCGCAACCTCAAACAGTTAACAGGAACACGACTGCGCTGTCAGTCACATAACCTACAGAGGTCATTCCCAAGGGAGCCGGGCGGTCAGACGATTTGCAGGAGCAAATCGCTAAGATTCTTCCGAGTTCTCTCTCAGACTCACTGCTCACTGACACCTGAGGGTGTCGCATGGCGACAGGCTGGCTAACAATGGAACTATCATAGAGGACGGTTTAGGCAAGGTGCGAAAGCCTCACATGTTTCCATAAGCACACACACTAGTGGTCAAAAAATTTGATACGCTTTTCTAGTGCCCCTACTATCTAGGCTCTACATCTGGTTTAAAGTTGCCGACATCCATCATTACGGTGCTTTACGCCCTTGATCAGTTACCCCCCCCCCCCCCCACCGTGTCAAGGTAGTTTACCCTCGCTGTGGACGGTCCTAGACGGACACAGCGGTCCATGCCCCCAGGCCTCCTCAAATACACAATTTCACTTTGGTCCCACCAACCAATAAAATCAATCGTCACTGCAACCACTGTTTACAGCATGATTAAACACCACAAGCACAGAGCCACATAGCTAGCCAGCTGCCAGAGACAGTAACTCGCGGGTTGGTACACAATAAACACTGCACAGAGTACACTCACTACGTAGCTGCTAGAGAAGACAGTCTTTTTTAAAAAAAAGCTTTCTTCTGGTAAAGGAGTCTGAGTCAGGTGCTCGTGTGCATACGAAGCACAGCAATAAGGGAGGGGGAAAGCGGAGGAAGCCATGAACACGGTAAAAAATCGAAAAAAAGAGAAAACAAACTGCACACACAAAAGTCGAAGCTGCCGCCTGCCCATTTCCCCGCCTCCGAGGTCAGGGTGGGTGAGGGACAGGAGTAAAACAGAACCAACGCGCAAGCACGCAGTTGAGCCGACGATACTGCCATTTTTGGGTCAACAGCAAGCAAGGCCCCATTGGCGGAGTGTACGTGACCACCGCGCAGAGAAGTACATATATAGACGACGGTACACGCTTTGCAATTTCTATACACAGTCTTAAACGGAGGGGGGTGGGGGGCGGGGCGGAGGGACAAGTGTGAGTCTGGAATACTTGGCGTTTCAAGGCGCCAGGGCGGACGGGGGGGAGGTGAAAGCGACACTACTATTTGGACGGAATAAGAGCAGCGTTGGCTGACTGGTGCTGTTGTTGCTGGTTGGCTGGCTGGTCACCGGGATTGGTCGGCACAGCACCGCTGCCAGGTGCTCGGCTGGAACCCGTCATCGCCGAGGTGGACATTGAACGACCGGGGGTTGGAACCTGGAAGTTTGGAATGCAGCTCTTTGCCACTATGGTGACGATCCTGTCCAGTGGGGGAGGGTGAAAAAAAAACCGCAGTTTTGTAAGAGGAAGTAAAAACACATGTGCTTACAACCTACGCTCAACCGCTTATAGAACTCTGACATTGGGCTGTTACGTTCCCTTCCACGCAGCAGGTCAAGTTCAAGGGGAGAGCCGTGAAGGCCGAAGGGTATTATGCTAGACTGAAATATAATTACTCCTTTTAAAATTAGCTCCTTGAATGCGGCAACCCCCAACACTACTCCAACACCAGCGCTGAATGCTGCTCATAACGTTTGGGAAGAGTACCAGCAGAACAAACGCCCTCTAATTATGGTATTCCATACTGTCATGTACACCTCTGAACTGTGCATTTCCTACTCAGTCCAGAATCGTTTAAGCATTCAAACATACCCGTACAGCTACACGACAATTTGATTGAAATGTGTACTATATAATTAAAAGTGTATCCCCATTATGTTGCCGCATATTTCCCTCGTTTTCCTTTTTTTTTTCAGTGACTTTATTGCGTACGCTGCAGCTGAGCAAACGCACTTTCAAATGTATCATTTTTGCGATAGTAAAAAGTGGGATGAAGAGAAATGACTAGTGAGGACGCTGTCGAAAGAAACCTTTCCAAGGCCGAAAATCAAATGCAGACATATACCCAACTAAAGTAAGTAGCAAGCATTTAAGAATGCCTTTCAGGTATGCGATCATATTTCAGTCTTGCCGAGAGGTGAGTTAGGCTGTTTTAACTGCCTCGTAAGGGACTCCAAGTAAGTGATGTGATGGTTAAACTGAAAGGTCACAGACTGGGCCAAGATTTGGGGAACGTCAAAGTGGGAAACAGACACGCACCTGTTGCCAACTCTTGGATGACATTTTTCAGCAAATTTGACATCCTCACCCAGCCTGGGCTTGGGGCATGGTTACCCCCCAAACTAACAGACGCTGATAACTCTGATAAAGACAAGCAGGGCGAATCACCAGAACAGTCTCAACATTGGTACTTGTACAGGGCAAAAAGACAGGCTGAGAGGGATTTGAAAACTGGACACCCGACGTGTCGATCTCCCCCACGCCGACCATCACGAGTTGTGCACTCAGGTAAATAACGTGTCCAGTTGACAAAAGCCTCCAACTTGTTATACGGTTGCCGATAACGCTCCGAAAGGTCAGTGCAAGAACACGCAGTGGCTGATTCGAGAGTGAACCAGGCACTCTTCAACAAGAACGCACATCTTCAAGTACACTCGGAAAACAAACAAAAGCACTCACATCTCCATTTCACTGTGGCAGCGTGCGAATTCATGCTCCCAGAAGCGGTAGGCAGGATTGCGTAACAGCTCTGCCGACGTCATCAGCAGGCCCCAGGGATGAGGTCGATTGACAATTAGTCGTTCCATCAGCACGCGACTAATTTGCTCCTTCACTTGTTCTTTGGATTGTTCCGAGAAGAGGTAGAGGATGGTATAGGAGAAGTAGTAGGTGTGGGAGTTTGGATAGCGCAACTGATTGGCCATACAGTTAAGCAGCAGGTACCGACCTAGACAGAAAATGCAAAGTCAAAACGCACGTTTGAAGAGGATGTCACCGCTAAAAGTCATAGATCGTAAGTGAATTTAAATACATTACTCTATTACTGTCCCTGGGTTGCACACGACATTTCAGTGTATGACTCAGTAATCATGAATTTAAAGCGCTAGAGTATATATCGGTGGGCAAAAAAGGCGTTTAATGGAAGGTTGCCGATAAAAAATTTAAGCCAGACCTCACAGTCAGCCCAATGTGTTTGTGGAATGACCGACTAATGAACTGAAGAGTGAGGCTCAAATTATCTTTCGTAATCTGGCCTCCACAGCACTCTGACACACACATGAGAACAGAGCCGTCCATCCCCCGTGTGACACGCGCAGACAGGCTACCTAGCTTTGTCAGTCCCTGCGCTCCATCTTCACATTAGACAAGAGACCGATTCGGACAGTTGACTGATGCGGTGAGTGGCAAGTGTGTGAGGTCGACTGTCCTAGCACCTATTCCTCACCATAAACAAGATAACATGATCGGGTCTGTCACGACACGCTGAAAGCCGTAGTTTGGAAGGCTGGCAGCCGACAGGATAACTTACTTGGTAGTTGTTACGGCTGCGATCACGTCTGATATATCCGGCCTCGATGATGTCACGTATTGTACCTCTCCATGTGTGACGATTCACGGCAGCAGACCTGGATAGCTCAACCCAATCTTTTCTCCAGCGACGAAAGACAAATACCGAAGGTCAAAGCACTGCCTCTTGGGATGGAAAGCCAGGCTGCAAGGGCTCCTTCTTAATGCGACACTTATGGTATTTTCACTCCGTTGGGAGCCGTCCCCATTTCGTGTTGACTGAAAACCTGGCTTACTGGATGCTGACTAGGCCTGTGTGACACGTGTAAAGGGGCTGCTTAACTTTGTCATTTACTGCGCCCGATTCCACTTGTGATTTTCTTGACTCTGTATTGACAGTGGGCCCAGTTGGATGACGAGTAAGAAAGTACGGGAGATTCCGAGCAAATCATTGTCTCAGAGCTCATTTTGTTGAGGGACAAACAGCGGACATCTTCCGAATCGACGGTCGAACTGTCATTGGCCCTAAATGATGCCTTATGTATGAGTTAGTTTATAGGCTCTAACCCACTTCGTAGTTCAACACTTGGGGTGTCCCAGTGACAAGACAAAATCAAGACAAGTGACTGACAAAGTAAAATAGCCCACCATACACCTCAAAAAACCAATGGGTGCAAAAGGTGTAAAGTTGGTTTATTGCTTAGCCGCATTTTTGAACCAAGGGGAGATACAGTTCGTGCTTTTGCTTGTACTTACCAAGTGGGCATCAAACCCCGGCGCAACACCGAACATCGCTCATATGCTTACACAAACTTTAGCATACACCCCGAGGAGACAAAGAAGTTAATTATATATCTACTTTACGCGCAAGTGGACCACTAAACGGAGTGTTTGAGGGGCATGGGCAGGAGAGTTTTTTGTAGCTGCCTGCATGAACATTCCCGAAATACAGCAGTTCCAGACTTTGCTTTGAAATGAATAAAAAGCACCACACTGCATCTACATTCAGATTTTAAATTTCAAAAGGAAAAAAAATTCCTCCAAAATAAGGATTAGGAAGTAACTGTATATCGAAAAAGGTGCGCTACATAATCAAGCACAGTAGCACATTATGAGACAATTGTCTGCTTGAGACTCATAGTACTCAGATCTCATAGGAGCGCAAATTCTGCGGTTGTGGTTGTAACGAAACACGGAGTCCCGCTTACAGCTTCATAGCTAGACTCAATACATCTTTTGGATGCACAACGGCTAGGACCGTTGGACCTTGTTGTTGAAGGCAAGTGCATGAAAAAAGCGGTGCAGTTACCTTTCCGACTGTCGTCCGAGGGAAATGCTTTGCCAAGTGATTAGGGAAGTCTGCAGTCGCTGGTACATCAGGACAACTGACGATCGCTCAGGAGGAATAAGTAGCTAAGCGTTCCTATGGGTGTGAAATTGAGGCATTACCACGGCCGCCTCCCTGGACAAGCACATGAAAAAGAGCGGCCCAGTTGTGATTTACCATTGACAAGTAACTGCTCAGTCAGATGCACAAACCGTCCAACACACGATAAAGTACTTCGTCCAGCGTAGTAAATGTCTCAGATAAGTTCCGAGAGTACGCAAACCTAATGACCTCTACAGAGATATGTAAGCCACCCTCGGAACTCAGCCCGCCAGCTGCATCATGCCACACATGATCACAGGCGTATTATCCAGGCCAACCAATCACCGACGCGCATACTAGTTTTTCGACCAATCAACGTCTCAGCGTCAGCATTTTCCTTTACTTGAACACAACCAGCTCTTATTTGAGACCATACAGATATTTTCGGCCCCGCGTCGCTGATTGAACCAAAATGTCTCAGAATTTTGCATATGATAAAACTCGTACTTGTACCGTCTCTTCCTGCGTACCCAATGTGACTTTGACCAGTTTATAACAGTTGGGGCACATTGAATACCTTGTGTACCACTAGCGAGAATCTACAGGAAATTCCGGCAAAAATTCACAAACACCCGACACTCACGAGTATACGTTTGGCATAATAAATAGGTAGATCGGTATCATCAAGCACAAGACAAGTCACCATCCTCCAGAGAGTGAATAAATAACCCGAATCCCGAGGACAAGGAATCATGTCCCATAGTCCGAGTTTGTCGTATGCAATACCAAAGATATACAAATACACAAATAAAAGGCAAACTCAACAATAACACACCCTCGTTGTCTAAATTGAGAACCAAGCTCTGAATAATATCCATTTGAGGAGTGTGTGCAATGGTGGTCATATTGAGAGGCATGGAGCGTTCACGCAGACTTTGGATGGCCGTGATGCAGATGTAGAGCACCAGGTTCATCATCAACTCCACATTGTAGTGCATGCCGTCCGGCAGGCCGAAAGTGGCCAATTGTTGGGTGGCCCGAACGCCCCAGAGGGCCGCAGCCGCGCCAAGACTTGAACCGGAGACAGTGGCAGAGACGCCGCCGCCGCTAGCGGAAGTAGTAGGTTGCGTAGTAGTTATAGTAGTAGTGGTGGTGGTTGAAGCAGAAACAGGAGTGCCAGCCTGTTGAGCTGCAGTGGCGGCCGCGGCTGCTGCAGCGGCGGCGGCGGCAGCAGCAGCTTTTTTGGCCTTCTTACTGGTTGGCGTGGGAGTCTCGGGAGCGTCAGAGCCAAATGCAGGCTGTTGCTGATGTTGATCTTTTGGGGCAGCCGCGTCCACGGGCGCGGACGGCTTCGCAGTCATGGTGGTGGCTGCCGCTGCGCCGAAACTGGGCGGCAGCGGTTGCATGAGGGAGAGCAGGACGTCATCAGCTCGGCGCAGCATGGTGACTAGTTCGCTAAGCAGCTTCACTGGGGCCCGTGTCGTGAAGTAGGCGTCCAGTTCCGCACGCAGGGGCGGAGGAAGACGAAGGCCGGCCTCCATGCAGTAGCCTGTGGGGTCTTCAAGCAGAGCCCGTTGGTCGATAGGGTGTGTCTAAAAGGGAAGGGAGGGTGCAGGGGTTGTTGAACGGTTGATCGACTGGCCTACTATTATCACGGACGCAACATATGGGCATCTTGTCTTCAGTAAACAACAAAGGAGAGCTGGCTATCGATGATTATTTGACCGAGTTTGCAGTCACGAGGCAGGCATCAGCCTAGACAAATGCCTCGTCTCTCATGACCCAGACAGTCTTCATACGTTAAGTGGCTTACTTGTACTTTGAACGTCTGCAATCTGCGATTGACCACGTCGGAATTGACGTCTTACATGGCGACTCCCCATGCGTGATGATTTGCGCCAACAGACCTGAAGGCATCCGGCTGGACTTAAAAACCTTACCTCCCGAAGACACCAGCCCTAACTCGGAGAAATCAATTTGGTTTGCAGGTGACAATACATCAAATGTGTCAGGATGAGAGTAATGTAGAGTAGTTGAAAATATGGAGAAATTTGGGCTGAAAAAAATGAAGGGCGAAGTAGGGAAGCTAACCTGGAGTGGATCGATCTGGGGTGTTTCACGACTAGGCGCTGCCGAGAGAATTAAATTCCGCAACTGCAGGGCGTTAGAAGGCACCAGGTCGCAGAAGAGGGCACAGTACTCAGAGATGAATTCCGGGAAGTCATAGAAAAGCACCAGAAAGAGGCGCAAGGTGGCAGTGTAGAGGCATTGAACGGGCTTCGTAAGGAGGGCATTTTGCAGGAAGTAGCCCAAGAACTTGAGCAGATCCACCAGCAGCTGGGCATAGATGGCCTGATAGGCAGCGCGCAGAGGCGTCGGCGTGGTGGCCGGATCGGCAGCCAGGGTTTTGTTGACAAAAGATCGGTGAGCTACCATCTCAAGCCAGGCAAACATAAAGGTGGTAGCACGCTCTGGTCGCAGAAGATGCAGCAGGTGGCCAAATGCGACTGGAACATAATCCTGCAGGCCGATCTCCGGGTTGTTCGTGCGGCTGTCGGATGGAACGTTGCCACCGCTATCCGCGGTCCCCCCGGCGCTGGATTCAGACTCCTTGCCGCCGTCTAAACCAGATTCATCAGCACCCACGATAGGGGCTGAGATGGACGTCTTATTGGTTGGTGGAATGCAGATGGATGAGTAGAGTTCGTTAAAGAGCATTACTAGGACGCGCTCAAAAGGCATTGGATGGAAGTAGTCGCGGTGGACCTCCAACTCCTGTAGCAAGGTGCCGCCGATAATACCCAGAACCTTGTTCAGTAAGGCAATCTGACGGAAAAAAAGTTAAGTAAGGCAGACGCGAGATTAAAACATTTGCAAAAACTGAATGAAAAATGCATGTTGCCGAGTTAATAACCACCCAGCGGTGTAGATGAAGGCAGGTCGAATGCAGGATCTGTGTGGTTGGATCCGCCTACTGTTCGCGGGAAACTTAAAACCGCACAAAACCTATGCACGCCTACAAGCCCATCGGGAGGACGAAATGGAGTGCTAAATGCCGACGCCTCTCTGAATGGTGGTCTACACGTGAAAAGCATGTTGAGGCTGGCAGATGACCGAAGAGTAGGTTGAAACTTTCGGCCGGTTGATGATGGATGTTATACCCCTCCGTTAAGTACCTCCGCCCCATGACGTACTTGACGGTCCATGGCCCACGGATATTATCCTGACAACATGAAAGCTTTTCGTTGCTACACCACAGCAAATTATTCACACAGAAATAGACGGCAGCGAGAATGCATTCAGACAGACGGGAATAGAAGTAGAAGGTCTCAGCCGATGGAACCGAGAGCTCCGAATCCCTTCAATGCGTAAAGGAGTTGGAATAGAAGCCAGGATCGAATATAGAAAGCAAGCAGCACCGGCTATTCAAGAAGAATACATATCTAGCTACTAAGCTTTACACCTATCAACCTCCTGTGTTAAAGTTACAGAAAATCTAAAACTGACCACGCAGGCTGAGAGCAAGCGTGAAGCAAACTAGCCAATCGGCGTTTAAGACACCGGTCTGATAACGTTGCCCACGCGTGCAACCTAATTAGGGGCCAACCAAACATCCGAGCTGATTTAAAAAGAAACAGGCAATCCACGACCACCGCGCATGAATCCAGCGTGTTCGATACCCGGTAGGAGGCAAAAAAATATGGTTTTAGTGCTCTCGACATCGTATTACTCAATAAGACGAGAGAGGAGAGAGAGAAGTAAGAGGTTGTTCCGAGAACCCACCGTTGTTATCTATCATCTACGCGTTGGGGTATAAGAGTTAGTCATTCTGGTTGATGACTCCTAAAACCTCAGCGTCAATGCGCAGAATGTTTACGACGGCTGAGTGTGCAGCGAGTCACTCATCCAGTTATGCATGCGACATATAAAGATGCTTACCACGAAGGAAGCTACCAACACTGGCAATTGGACCAATATGTTGTAACTATAGGCGGAACGGAAGTCGCTCGGTTTGCCTTAACAATGATTTTTCTCATACACACACAACTGGGACAATTGACATGTGTTCTGAAAAGGCAACGGATTGGATGATCACAAAAGGCATTTCAGACTGCGAACGAACCTTCGAGTTAACATCATTCATATTCTCTCCACCATGATTAACGATAATACTAATCAGACGAGCGTAGGCATCCAGCACTGTGTAGCTTCCCACCCGGGCAGCCGCAGAACCCACGGCCGCAGCAGTACTGCCACCAAATATAACCGATGAGTGCTGTTCAGTCGGCCGGAGCTGTTTCAGTGCACGCTCCACTACGTAGATGGTGGCGAGTCGGAAGAAACGAGTCAGGCTCTCGTCCATAGCCAGCACGCCCATGCGGGAAAGGTGAAGGATGATGTTCTCAACAGTTTCCGGTTCATTTTGACGCGGACTTTGGTAAAGATCCAGCCAGTAACGAATGAGAGTTTCGGTCTTCTTCTGCAAACTCGGAGGGTCGTCGAATTCTCGAGCGCGGCTGCAGCCCGCGTAGAGGGCGGCCACGGCGGAATTGAGGCCCGGGGAGTCGCTGTAGAAGGGTAGATTTTCCAAAAGACCCAGATCAAGCAGGGCACGCACTCTGGCGCAGGAGAGACGCAAACGCAGAGTCTGCTGATCACTGGCGGTGGTTAGCTGATCCACACGCGTCTGCATGGCCTGCACAGTGAGCCAGAGATCGTAAACATTGAGCACCGTGAATTCCCGTTTGGCGGAAACTTCGTTCACCAGGGGGGCAGGGAAAACAGATGAACCGACAAGGACGCTGGCACCAGCGCCAGAGGCGCCTGCGGAGGGAGAGGGAGGACCAGGGTTACCGGCAGTGGGTGTACCAGCAGTAGCGGTGGACCCCTGAACGGAAGCGTTGGCAACGCGTGGGCCAAAAACTGGGAAAGCCGGGCCACCGGTGCCGGTTCCAACAATCGAAGTTGGCGTTGAACTGCCCGCCGCGAGGGAACTGAGGCTTGGCAGGACAAAATGGTCCAACAGATCGAGAACAAAGTTGGTGGCTGCGGTATAACCTCGAGCGACCTTGTCAGCCAGATAAACATCAATCTGTGCAGAGAGTGAATGGAAAGGGGAAATATGGACATTCAATGCGAAATGGCGACAGGTAAAAGGCGCACATAACAAGGCCGATAATAAGACTGGGAGGGGGAGGGTCCGGCCAAAAACTCACTTGTGAAAGATATACTACGTGACCTTTGAGAAGTTCGGCGAAGGCCTCCCAGTTCCATTTGTTACAGTAACTGCCCACGGGCTTGGATAAAGAGGGTACAGTACTCGCGGCGGAGGCATCCAGACTGGCTGTTGCTTCGCTGGCAGCAGCAGCGGCGTCGCCGGTAGCTGATGACTGACCATCCGCAGACTTACCAGTCGCCGACTAACGAGAGGGAAGTAAACAAGGACAGGTCTAAGAACCCGGCGCAAACATTTACACCGAAGAAAGAAGAGAAAAAATATAAGCTGGGAGGACGGGCTCCGGGGAAAACAGACTCACCTTAGACATCGCGATTACAGCGAGAGTTGAGAGATGTTCAACGCGCGAAGTAGACGCGCCCGCCAGACGGGTCATAGGAAGGCTGTCGTCTGGCAGCCCTATCCACGTTTGGGTAACCTGGAGGATTTTAAAATATCAACTTTGGTAAGAAAAAATACGCAGGTGATGGGGAGGGGGGGGGAAGCGGGGCCAGGAGCTTACCTGCCTAGTGACCCAAGCATAGCCGTAGGAGACCTGTTCACAGGAGAGCATCGGACGCAGAACGCTCATGTGTGCCTCCTTCAGACGCTCCATCGCTTCGCTCCCGCGCTCCTGATTGGCCCATTGACTCGGACGATAGTGATCCAACAGGCTCTGTACAACAGTGGAGATGACAGAAGCGGCAACCTCAGAGTCCAGATTGGTTCTGGCCAGATGGGCGGCGTCAATAAGACATCGCAGGGACTGTATCAGAGGCTCCGCCGCATTTCGCAGAAGATTGGAAATAGCCGCAATGTGACGCTCGATTTGACCAATTATCTTGTCAAAGACACCGGACATAGGGGCCTGGTTGAATAGAAAACAAGATGATAAATGCAAAAGAGACAGACGTAGACACTGAGAATCCCATGGCCGTTGTAAGATTGGTAATACGAAATACACGCGGAACAATGAACAGATCAATGAGCACTAACAAAAAAAGGATATGTCAACATACGCAGTTGCAGGTCTGACCAGGTCAGAGAGATGATTACTGCACTCAAGGGAGGATCTGCAATACTTAATTTGTTTCGCAACTGACGTTTTTGAGTTACGTTAGTTAAGTACAAGGACGTGGAAGAACGCGCACGGCATACTTGAAAATTCGTCAACCTTGCCGCCTTAAGTTGAGTTATATACTGGGAACCACGTCATGTCACGCCACCGTCCTTATCGTTTGGTTCCGGGGTTGAACAAGCCTGTGCACCCACCCACACAGAGATGCGATGTTGCGCGTCAGGGTACTACCACGCCACTGCGAATGTTCTGCTGCAAACCAGCTCAACTGTCAGTTGCACCCACTCCCACGTATGACCGACCTGCAGCAGCCCTTCCCACTCGGTTGACCACCAGCGAGGCAAGCGCACCTGAACATAACACCGTCGCCACAGCGCCGCGAACATGCAAAGGGTCAGATGACCCGGAGACCCCTCTCCTCCCAACTTTCCGGCACAAATGAACTGTAAGACACGCTCCGGTTGCCTAGCCGGTGGCCATTGCGACTCTGGATTTTGAAATAAGTAAACCACCCCCGCCTCCACCCTCTTGGCTAGTCTGCAAGTAGCCCGAGGGTCCGCTTGCTAAGGTCACCACCACCACCATCCACTGCCTTAGCCTCGACAAGTAATGACGTCTGCGCTTGGAAAAGGGCATCTCCGTGGGTCCTTGTCTTCCTCTTGGACCGAGGTTCACAATCTTCATCCCTACCACCACGGCTGCCATTACCGAAAATTCTGTGGCCCGCTACTGTCTTAAGGCTGTGGTGGCGACTTGCGTGCGATGCGGATCAGACTTGCATCGGATCTGCCACTCCTCCCTCTCACCTCGTGTTCAAATGGTCAAACAAAGACGACTGTAGGCGATTGTCGGTTGGCATAGCTAAATTGTCCGCCTATACTTGCCGAACAGGACCTAGTTCGAAATTCCACAGGAGCCAGGCTGTAAAGAAATGAGAGTAGAGGCGGGGTTACCTTAAACAAATGAGATTGTGGTAAAGGCCACAACCTCATCCGCATTTCAGAGAAGGGCTGAGAGTTTCCAGAAACGATTGTAGGCGCGCCGCGATAGTTTGAAAGTGTACTGGCCAGTTTGTAAAGATGAGACTAGGTGCTAGATTCAAGCGGGATTTACCTCAACATGGGCAGCAGTTTCTTGACTTTCAACTGGTGGTGAGCCTCAGCCTAACGCGTGTCATGAGAAAGTGTGTCCACTCTTTCGGTATGGCAAAACAGCGGCACACAGCTTTGTATGCTTAGGTACGATGCCTCCTACTGAAACTCAGTCACAGCACAAAACTCAGCTGAAAATTGAGGCCAGCAACAAAGGCAAAAAAGCTAAACCATGAACTTGGAGCGGGGATGGCAGCTACTGCAACGTAACTCCCCCCAAACCTAAAAAAAACAGTCTCCTCACGTCACCCCAACTTTCCTGTAGCGTGATTGGCTTGCGCAAAATCCGTACAGCCACTGACTGCAGAATTACTTGGCAAATGACATCGCAGTTCCTTTTACGCCGGGAGTTAGGAACCAAACATAGGCGGCGGCGATTCCGCCAACCTGCGATCGGTAAACATATGCGCAGGTGGTAGCGGTCGGAGCAAAATGTGAAAGCTAACCTGTTGAACAGCCACCTGTGACTGCTGCTGCTGCTGTTGTTGTTGTTGCTGCTGCTGCAATTGCTGTTGTATCATCAACTGCGATTGCTGAGAATGCGGGCCACCTCCAACACCCGGCAGGGCAGGCTGATGGCTCATCTGCTGAGCAGCCGCGGAGGTGGGATAGCTGAAGAGCATTCGACGCTGTTGCTGTTGAGACGCTTGAAGCTGCTGTTGCTGCAACTGCGCGGCTGCAGCTGCCGCCTGCTGTTGAAAAGTGCTGCTGTCAAGTGGCAAATTGGCACCGAGGTTGGCAAGGTGCGGTCCACTGCCACTGGGATAGAAGCCGGGGATGGACCGACCGAACTCGTGGTAAACTGTCATCCTCGAGGGACCGAGGAGACGGGCCTCCTGAAAGAGAGAAAAAAGGAGGCGTACACACATGCATGCGGCTGCGAGTTTGATAAAGGAAGTGAGCTCCAGAGGGCCCGCATAGGGTAGGCAGTGCACAATTGCACGGTTTCAATAAAAATTCGGTCCCAAGTCAAAAAAAGTTGCGACTACCGCTCGTGAGGTTTTCTAACAATCCTAGAAGGAATTACAGGGCCTAAAATCAATACCTGAACACACAGAAGTTAACATGCAAACCTGGCTGGAGGTACAGATGACTCGAAACCCTAGTGGTTGCGGCATGTAGCCAAAAGGATATTTAGATTTTCCGCTAGTCCTTATTATAGGCTAACAACAACAAAAATTTAAATTTTCATAGAGGAAGACAGAGATTCTGATGGAACTCCTGAGCAAGCTGTCAGGGCGAACCCGGAGTCGGACTAAGCGATGAGAAAACTTGCAGAGAAAATGCAACGCATATGTGTTACTCAAAAAAGCGTTGATTTAGTCTCCGCTGCACTGAATTGTATAACCCTACCACTATTCGCAGACGAGTTGAGAAAGATGCCATCGAACAACCCTAATATAAATGAAACCTGATTTGAAGTTCGACCATTTAAAGGTTGGCGCGTAATTGGTCGTAGGTAGGTCTTGGACTCTTGTCCCCACGCGTATCAATGCGCGTACTGATGCTGGTTGATTCAGCAATTGAACACGATATAACGGCCACTTTCAAAGCTCGGAGCGAGTTTGTTCCAAGCTTGACAATCCAACCGACCGAGGTCGAAAGTGATCGCTATTTTGAACTCAAATCGGTGGATCAGTCAACCCAAGTATGCGTATTTTGTGTGTGTGCGAAGAGAGCGAGAGTCCAAAGTCATGACCTTGCAGCCGACGTCCAGTTATGTGCCAACCTTGAATTGATCACACTATCAGAACTTCGAGTCGAATATCGTTGTCATTATGAGTCTAAGATATGATGTTCTGAGACGCGCCAGGCAGTGTGGTGCGTGCCTCTTTTTGTGGAGAAATATGCTGATAGGCCTATGCTGTTAGGACTTCGGTACTTGCTATAGCGACGTCGAGGCAGCTTCAGAGATCAGATCATTCCGCTCAAGGAGCATAAGATAAAAAAAACACACTCACGATGCGGCCTACAGTAACTCACATTCAGACGAACACACTCAGGCAGATTCTGCTGCTGCTGGCTAGTGACGGCCTGTTTGAGGAAACGCTGGGGGCCCAGCTCCTCACGCAATTTCGCATCCGCCTCCAACTTCTTCTCCACTTCTCGCACAGCCCGTTCGGCGACGGTCTTTTGGATGAAGGCCAGACAGGCCTGCATGGATTTGCTCACCACCAGATGGGTGATGCACTCCACTGCTTCCTTCTCCTGCGCTGATGCGGACTGAATGCTTGCCAAGATGATGCTCTTGAGATTGTTGACCAGAGCCATGCCCAGTACTTCACGTGCCGTGATGAGAGACATGCCGGCGGTAAGGTGGCGCACCATCTGGCGTGCAGCATACAACAGGCGGGTGGGATCTGGATCGAGGGCGAAGTCCTTGCGAACGATTGTTACAACCGTAGTGACGGTGATGCGTGAGCAGCGCTCAAAGAGGGGAGTGCTGAGTTCATCGATGGCCTTCTCTATGGCAGGCTGGATGACATTGCGGATGTTGGGCTCACTGTGAAGCAGGTTAAGCGCGGCACTGGCGTTTGGAATGCAGGCACTGTTCAGGGCAAGCTGTTGCAGAATTTCATCCAGGTTGAGACAAGAGCGCAGGGTATTCACGTCAACCTCCTCGTAGCGCAGACTACCCACTGAACCCTCTGCAAGGACAAAAAAAGTGTAGGGAGGGGAGCAAATAGTAAGCTCTAGGGAGGACTCAAAATTGTAGTTTTTCAACCGTAAAGGAAGGCGCGAGTAAAGCTACGGATGGAAACATTACAGCCTAACAGATAAAATAAGGAATAAAAGTGGTATACGAAGCAACGGAGGATTAGTCACCTTGTTGTTGTTGTTGCTGTTGTGGTGTCACTAGTGGAGCGGGAATACCATGGGGAGGGCAACTACCTGCACCGCCTGAAGTGGCATAGACAGAACTTGGATCCTGTTGATGGTGCTGTTGCTGTTGTAGGAGTTGTTGCCTAGTCTGTTGCTGTTGTTGGAAGGCGGCAACGGCAGCTGCGAGCTGTTGCTGTTGCGCGGTGGCTGCGGCCGCAGCTGAAGAGGAACTCACGGTAGCGGCAGAGGCTCCTGCGCCGCCAACGGAGGTCGAGCTGCCAGCAGCTGCTGCCGCGGCGGCCGCTGCGAGGGCAGACTGCCGACTGGAGGCATTCGTGGCGGAGAGGGAAGACTGGACCAAGGCGGCCAAATCGGTGCCGGAAGTCTTGGAGGGAAAAGACGGGGTGGGGGCAGGTTGACATTTGGAAATGGAAAATCCGTAGAAAAATAACGAAACACGTAACCGTCGCGATCAAGAGAAGTTCAGCGTAGCAATAGGAAGGCATTAACTATGTACAAAACCGGCGTCCAGCGCTGGTGCGGCCATAACAAGTGTCAGGGTGGGATCTGTGGATACATGTGGGCACACCAGCGTGGGGAAAGTGAACAGTCCCTAAAACCGTTAGCGGACGCTTGCGATAGCATACCAATGCTGTATTCGTCGGAGGCGGTGTGCGGGTGCATAGTGGAGGATGCACAGGCAAAGCCACATACCTTAAATTGTAATATTATCAAGTAAAACTGACAGAAAACGTTCACCCTAAGTATACTTGAGCTTTGTCGGTAATACTAACAGGTTTCAGAGGTGCCGTCATTAATCTTATCGGGAGAAATGGAAGTGAGGCTGAATTATGACGGTAAACGCAAAACCTCCGCTCCAAGGATCCGCACCATGCGCCTTGCGGATGCGGTGGGTCCAGCTTCGCAAATATGCGATAATGCTATGCAATCTGCTCACACATCTTTACACAAATTCGGGAAAATAACCTATATTTTTTTGCCCTATCGCGCTTAACCCATACTAAAGGGGCAGTTCGACCCCCAACCATTGTAAGCATGTCTAATTGATCAGGCAAAATTTTAACACCAGTTATGCAGATAGCATCTATTGTGTGGTTGTCAACGCGTTCAGTGCAAGTTCGCGCCAGCCACTGCACTTAATCCTATCACTAGCCTTTTGGTGCATGGAAGAGAGGAGAGTAAGGCCGACGACATTGGGGGATCAATCCTTATGGCAAAGCAGCACACTCTTCGTTACACTAAGTTGAGTGCACCAAGAGGCGCGACTTGGACGATTGCCGATGGGCGAGACAACTCTGTCCTTCTCGGGAATGAGGGTCAAGTTGCAAAGGTTGCTTCACAATGCGGCCTTTAGGGCACCCCCACGCACTGCAGCTCCGAGCTGTCCGTACAGAAGGCTAGACATGTAGTGAAGGCTACATCATGTGTGATATGCGAAGACGGATCCACGTTCACCTACGATCGCTTTGGCATAGAGTTGGGTGAGAGAATAGAGGGTGCGACGCAGGTCCACCTCATTAAAAAAAACTACTTAACGCACAAGTCACGGGTGCTGCTGCACCTCGAGAGTTCAACCGTCGTAGGCCGACGATGTCCACCGTATGCTCCATAGAAGGGTGGTGCAGAGTAGGTGACTTGCGCGTGGATTAGTTGAGTGATAGTAGCCTTGTACCGCAGCTACCACACTCTTTCCTCCTCCCCCACCTGAGCCCGGTGTCATGACCAGAGGCTGCTGCACCTACTACATCGATTACGAAGGTTGCCTACACATTCAGTGCTAGCCTAGGAACTTCAAAAAGGAAATGGCGAGGCACACAATTACCGAGAATCCACCACCACCACCACCACTACCAGGGGCGTCAGAGCTGCGCAGTCCAGGATGCTGCTGACCGGCGGCCATGACGGCAGCATGGAGAGCAGCCATTGCTGGGCGCGTGAGCTGCGTTTGTCCTGGCGCCGATGTTTGCTTCTGCTGTTGTTGCTGCTGGCCCTGTTGTAGAACAGCCATGATGCTGAGCATGCGTTGTTGCTGTTGTTGCGAGGCGGCAGCAGCTGCAGCTACGGCGTGCTGTTGAGCAGCAGCAGCAGCGGCGGCGGCAGCCGCGGAGGACGTGATGGCGAGGGTAGTGGCCGAGGTGGGAGCCGGCACCCTTGAGGGAGGAGTGCCGCCGGTCACAAAGTCACCCGAAAAGTCGAAGGGATCGGTTGGCTGGGGTTGCGGTGCTGCGGTTGGGTGGTAAACGGCTGTTGCGGCGGCTGAATTTGCGGTTACCATGAAGATGAGTTGTGTTTCCAGAGAGCTCACGCGACTGCGGTCTCGCAGAAAATGCGCCGGTTGGACGTCCTCAAGGCGGTAATCGAAACTCTTGAAGAGAATTTCGATCTGCAAGGGGAAAGAGGGGTTAAGTTAAGGGATACTGGGCCTAATAGCTGCCTGCCAACGCTTCAGCCTAACCGGAACACAAACGAGGGTTGGAGACCAGAAATTGAAAGTTGCACACAGGTAGTCGTTTGGAGACTAGCAACCAGCAGTCGATAAGTTTTATAGGAAGGATAGAGCCGATTAGATGGTTATTTTCCAGCCTCTCAACAGAATAAACCCATACAAGCCATTCTCGTGTGGCCGAACATTCCACCTCTCAGAGGAGAGTAAACGAGTCCGCAGTGCAATGGTGACGAGACCGCTCAACTACAAACTAACGTGGATTGAAACATCGGCCGCGCAACTCAGAGTTGGAATGCTACTGACTGATAACAAGAAATAGTCAGAAACCGCCATTCCCATTAAGACAAGTCCTCAAAACATCCCCTCTCGGTTTGACGCTTTGAGTTCTATCAGGAGCGCCTCGTTTAAGATAAGATAAAAATAGAAATTTTCGACTTAGTTGCGCAATTTATTTGTTGGTAAAGCATAGTTTGAGCGTCGGGTTGCTCCTCACGGAGGAAGGAAGTAAATTTCAACTGTTATGATGAATTTTTAACAAAGCTCGAAGGTCGAGTGCATAAAAACAGCACTTCAAAAGACATCTGGGCGTAAGTTCACGGACAGGCTTGTCTACTCTTGATTATATCTACAAGGCAGCATTTGAACGAGTACAACGTGGGTAAAAACGATGCCAAGTAAAAATACGTGGGATAAAACTAAAAAAAGGCCGAGAAACTAGCGGACATTACGGGACATGCGATAAGTAAACTACCTTTTTACTTCCCCTTTGTGAGAAAAAAACTTGATAAATGGAATTGCATCAACAACGAATTCTCATAATTACGGGGTGTCATTGCCCGCGTACCCGCCTCCTAAGAGGATGTCCATTTGATTAATCGACACCCTTCGCCGCAGACTGCATAAGTACACGGTAGTACAATGACAAATGAAGGAATTAGAAAGTTGACTAATTATGCCGGCCTGTGGAAGAGCCCCTCGAAAACGTATGTCTAGGTAGAGTCATGATTCCGTATTCCATCCCCCCTCAGAAACGTGCTTGAAAAGAGGAACGCTTAGTCAGACTAGGTAAGGCGGAGGTGGGGGGGGGGGGGGGGGAGGCAACGGTGAAAAAGCTACATCCGGTTGGACATTGTAGACAGGCTTCGTAGCAAAGTGAGGGGTGAAGAGGTAACTGGCAAATGGGTGTGAAATTCGTGGTCGCAAAAACCAGCCAACGGGTTTTGAAAAATTTCGAAGACCGAGCGCTGATGCCTATATCGTCAGACTACTTGGAAGAATGAAAGACGGGCAGGACACTAGACATCGAAATACTCGCGGGGATATGCACGACGATGAAAATGCGCAACGTCTTAAAAGCAATGGATTGAATATCCTTCAGCGGAGACCCAGAATTCAGAAGGAGGATACAGCAAATACGTCACAACAGAATTAGGAGAACACTGGAGTGGCAAGCTCGCGGTAGAAACTATGGGGATATCACGCACCTCAAACCGCACAGTGCTCTTGACGTCACCCATCAAGTGCATTTCGCGCAGCACTTTAAGAATGGCCACTGTCCAGGGATTGGGGGGCCGGAAGACGATGCTCTCTGTAGCTGCTCGCATAACACGGGAGACAAAGGGTACCACATAGTTCAGAGGTACGGCACCCTTGCTGTAGGCCTCATACAGAAGATCTTTGATGTTGAGGTCATCGTGCAAAATGGGTTTGTTGCGCGCCAGCGTGACCAAGCCGAGGAAACTACCGAGATTTTTGAGCGAAACGCGGGCGGTGGAATCGTCCTTGTCAGCACGCATACTCCGCAGGATAAGCTGGGGGAATAAAAGAGGGCATTTGGATTAGAACTCGGGGTGGGGGAGGAAGTGAGATACAAAGGCCAGGTGAGGAGATGAGGAAACAGTTGCTTGCACACAAAGTACCTTGATATTTCGGAAGACCTCTGTTAGCACAGAGGGTCGTGCGTTGGGAAGCCGCTCCTGCAAAAAGTCGAGAACCATGGCGAAGAGATCATGGAAGGTGTGCTCCACAGTGACCCTCTTACAGACGAGGTAGTAGGCGAACCAGGGCAGCAGGTTTTCCTCGAGGATTTCACCAACATCAGCCGATTTCTCCTTCACGTTAACCTTGGTGAGGTTGTTGAAGAGGAAGCAAACACGATCGGAGATAGCCTCGTCTGGAGGATCGGGCGGCTGATATTCCTGGACCGCGTGTGAACCCATCGATAGCAGATCCTGACAGAAGTGTACAAATACACGAATCAGTTAACTACTGGCTGGTGAACAGGAACGTCTGATCAAATACAGGCCTGAGGGCAAAAGACGTACGTAGACAATGTGACAGGAATCAAGACCGGCTTTTAGGGTGCGACACGTTGTCGGGCCCAAGGCTTGCAGAGCTACCTGTCTAGAAAGGTAAATAAGCCCCAGGCAGGTTTCTCTTTTCGTTGCTAATTACACTTTTTGAAGGTCTGATATATACTCAAACAAGACAGAAAATTCAAGTGATAGTAAAAGACATCTGTGATTCAAAAAAGTCAGAGGTTTTTTCCTGGTAAATCCAAATTTGAATGTACTTTGCTCTCACAGAAATCGCCCTATCAAACACTTTTCTCTACTGGGGTAGGGAGAAGTCAGGAGAGCTACTAATGACGTAGACACTCGGGCAGGGCTTTTGAAATTGAGTCGTCGTTTTTCTGATCTCCATTTACATGGGCATTTTCCTAAATGCACACCAGTTGGCCTATGTTGCCTCTTGCATATTTATTTTTGCCCCTCTTTTTATCGATTTGAACTATAATAATGGGATCATCTGCATAAATAAATGTGGCGTGAAGTTGGCGAATATTGTTCCTGACGCCGACAGTTGCAAATTTGGACCACTATGTATCGTTTGAGATCTTCCGGTGTGATTTTTTTGCATTCGGGAATAGTTTGTAGTGGAGCTCTCTCCATCGCTCGTTCTCTCTCCCCAAGCTTATATGTTGAGTGCGTGAGGTCAACGGGCCACACGAGTTTTTGTCAGTCACGAAATAAACTGGCATGTAAGTTAAAGGGGTGAACGAGAGAAAACCGATTGCTAACAACACACCTTCGCCGACTGGGAGGCAGCCAAGTGGGGATGAGAGGAACGCTGGTAACTCTTGTAGAGAGCTTCTGCGCTGAGAATATGCTAAAAGTGGAAGAAGAGTGAGCGACAGGTGCATTAGTAGACAAGGACAGCTCAAGCACGCCTAGTCGGACACACAACAGACCACAACCACCCTCACCTCCTGAAGGTCCATGGGAAATAGTTTGAAGACATGGCAATTCACGAGGCAAGTCGCCAGATTGACGTATTGGGTAATCCTGTAGGCAAGATGAGAAAGAAAAAAAACAACAGCCTAAAGACGGCGGAGCGAAAACATTAAAATGGAAGTCTTGGACAAGAACTCTGACAGTCGAAGCTGACACATTCGCCGACAGGCCTTTAGTCTGAAGTGGTGCACAGTGTTGCTGAAACAACAGCAATCAAGTCAGCCCCTGCGAGTAGGTCTAACGAAAAACATGCAACAACTACAACGGCAGCAGCAACCATAAGAAACGTGGTGACCGGGGGGAGACTCGCGTTCGTGCGAACATCGAAACTGTTACGCAAGACGAGTTGGTCAGGCACTATTGGGAGCCTCGGACCTACATACCCTTTCCGCTGTTGGCAAACAGAGCAAAGCGGGATCCACATGGTCGCCGCTCATGACGGATGAAGCGCGTGCGCACATTCAGCCACATACGCAAACAACAGCAGAAGCCTAGGCAACACTGTTAGCGGTCTCAGAATCCATCTGCTGAGCAATCCACACTTGCGCGCAGGCTGCTTCAGCCAAACAGAGTCTAAAGCGGAGCGCGCTGCATAGAAGAAATATCTACTGCTTTTTTTGCCCATGGTCTCCTAAACGGGGCCTGATCCGGAATCCATGAAAACAAAAAACCGTGAAATGTTCATTCATAATACGCCGCATTTGTCAATTTATTAATGATGCCTACAAAGTATCCATGATTCACATCCACTGCAAAATTTTAGCAGGACTATGCAGTCTCTTTCTCACGGTGCAAAGAAATGTGCGAGTTTACCCAGACAGAATGTAGATGGGAATCCCTGAATGCAAGTGTAACGGCCGGCAGTTTAAAATCATTCGGCAATGCAGAAACCTTTAAAACCGACAAATATCCCTTCTTAGAATATAAAATTCAAATAAGGCGTAATTTGCTACTAAATGCGTACAAGAAAGAATATTTTCGTGCATGTTTTCTATAAGGTATATGTGTATTCATAAGATGATTCAAAATCGACGATAAAATGCATAGTACTTAAGGTATCATTTTTTAAAGAGCCGGCTTCTTGCAAGCGCTCAGAAATGAGCTCGTTCAAAAGATGGCATCCGAACGCAAGTAGAATATCCTGGGATAAGGCTGCACGATAATCAATATGTCAGCCCCAATTAAGTAATTTATCCGAATCAAAAACACATTTCAAAATTCGGTTGAAATTTCCTGACATAGGGAATCTACCATTCTGGGAGGTCCCTTATGAAGCAACAAACAAATACCGAGTCGGTGCTTTTGAACTGGCGAATTCTCTTCACTTAAGGTAATGGACCATGAAAAGACCCCCGAAGAGGATGCAAAAGTTTCAGGGAGGACATAAAATCTCGATTTAACTGCCAATCTAATAAATATCCCAGACACTGTGTCAGGAGAGGATAGCCACAACGGCCAGCAATAGAGCCAAGTTCTATTGAGTCCCCGTTTAAGGGACAGCAGATGCGGGTAAATTAAAGAGGTAAATGGGGCTGGCTGGGGGGGGGGGGGGGGGCGGGGAGAGACTGTCTCACATGAATGTGAGGGATTTAGGTCAGAGAAAAACAGACATGAAAGGAGGCCAACGTACGTAGATTTCGCCTTGACGAGGATGTGAACGACGGCACGAAAAAGCGGAGCGTCAACCGATGTGTCGGCGGGAAGGAGGTAGAGGCGGGCCAGAAAAGCCTTCCACAACATAGACAGAGCGGGAACTGACAGCCTGCGAGGAAGTGGGACAGAAAGAAATCGGGTAAATACAGCAGACAGGGGGAGGGGAGAATCCGTAAGCTGCGTCTCAGTACGTTACGCGGGTGTGATATCGCTCACAGAGATAGGTAAAAGTGACCGACGTGGTGTAAAACTACCATTTAGAGCCTGACATAAACGGTTTGTCTATATCTAGGTTTGACTTCATAGCCTCGGGCATGTTGGAGGCCCTAAGGCGTCATACAGAGGGAATATGTGATGTGTGTGTGCCCCCTAAACGGGCCGCGTGGTAGATGCGCTGGACCAAAACAGAGGCCAAATCAAGGTGCGGCAGGCATTATTATTCTGGGATGCGGTCCCATAACAAATGCCGAACATGAGGGGTGCACGTGCCCAACTTGCACACGCGTAAGTGAAGGCTCATGCTGCATCACACTGTTGTCATTTATAACTATGATGGGGCATGATTCACCTGCGTCCGACCCCGCCTCCGGTCTCCTTGATGATGTCTTGACACTGGGCACAGGCGGATAATGGAAGAGAGTGCGGTAGATGCAGTAAAAGTCTACTATCACTTAAAACTAATTTGCGCACAAGTCACCGTCCCTGCACCACCCTTCTCTGGAGCATACGGTAGATAACGTCGGATTACGACAGTGGAACTGACGTTCGTGTATGTGGTACACGTAGACGGACTGTTAAGCGCCCAAGCTCACAACTGATCGTCTTGACATTGGAGCAAGGTGGGGGTGAGAAATTCGGTCGAGGCCACGCAAACCAGCGGTGCAACGTCCACTTCACGGGCAATGCGTGGTCAATGAGTTGACACTAACAGGCCAGACAGAAGTCCGACCGAAGGAAAACTTAGCAACCATAATAAGCTAACAGTTTTCTCACCGCACACTATCCAGTGAAATGGACGTCAACACCGTTTTGCATACATTCGACAACCTACGTTAATATCAACTTCGCAGCTGTCAAAACGTTTAGAGTGCGAGAGAAGAGCGCACTGGAGGATCCCCAGGGAGATGACTCACGAGAGAGCAGAGGTTACCTCTGTAATGTGTGCAAAAGAGAAGGCTGGTTGCACACAGGACGTGTAATAAGCACAAAAGACATGACAGGTGGCAAGTCTCAGGAGCCACGGAGGGGGTACATGACATGAAGGATGGCCAACCAGCACCTAGAAGTCCTGATCACGCGTTCATGACCTTCAGCCTGCGCTTGTCACGCTCCACGAACTGCTTTGGTTTGTTTGAACGATGTGAACACGTTTCGGCGCGGACCCAGGATGGGAATGGTGTAATCGCGTGTTGATGAAGATGACCCGTTTCCCCCCCCCCACCCTGACATTTTACAGTTCAGTCTCGCTCGTTTCTCACCTCCCTCCTCGACCCTACCCCGCAGTTGACGACAGCGCCGCAATCCCCACCGGTATTCTAGTTGATATTTGGGATCACCTCCCACTCCAGACGGGTAACAGTATCTGTAACACCATGCACTGGAATAATGTCACTTCCCACTTAGTTTGCCTGTTTGATATCTTCCTTAACACGTACTTCTCGACATTGAAGTTATCTCTTACACCTATGCAGAGCGTTTAACAACCTTGATCAGCGTTTACATTATCGGAAGACTATCACAGGTCGTCTACTGATCTTCGACCGCTATATGCGTACATCGCGTGATGTTCAGGACCCAGTACTGGCAGCATACACCTTCCCCTTCTTCGGGACCTGGTAAACGTGCATGTAGGGTTCAAGTAGAAAGGCAGACCGACTATGAACGCACAGGAATCCACCTATGAGCCATCTTGCCACTGGAACACGGCGACTGTGAGAACAGTTGGGGGAGGATGGGCAGGCCAAAGGTTCTCACTGTCACTCGCGACGGAAAGTAAAAACGGTCACGTATTGCGCCCTGAAATTTCCTTTGTTTCCCGAATTGGATCGCATATTACGTTCTTGCCATGGATATGTATTCTTAAATGTGTAGAATGAAGTGGTGCATATGCTGTTCCTGAGCCTGAACATTAGAAGTACAAGTTGCACCCCATAGCCTTAACCTGTAAACCCTTCCACTTCATACAGGGTTGAGGGGATCCTATAGCAAAGCTTCATTTGCTAAGCAAAGTTGATCTTCTATGGGCTGAGAAGTCTTTTTAGAGGGGCACTGAAGACAAATATCCAACGTCAAAATTTCCAATCAAGGCTCATCCGTATTCTTGCAGGTAGTCATTCCTCAGTGGATCCTTTGTCCAGATATGTCGTGCAGTCCCCCATCATGACTGCGGTAAGGAGTCGTCTTGATAATTAAGTGCTATCGGTCGATTAGAAATATCTGTTATCTACCCAATGAGACACTGTTACACCTGCGAACATATAACTAACTTAGCCTCAACAACATATTATGTTTATATGAACTTTTACAGAGGTCTAAATGTTCTGCCTGCCGATGCTGTGATGAAACCACCAAAAGAAAGCATTAAAACGGTAGGCTACACAGCTTAACGGCTATTATACAGCAGTCGTTTGTTGGTGGCAAGACGAAGAGGCAGAGACAGGTCTCCAAAGACCTAGTAGCGGTTAATGAGGGTCGAGGTGGTCACTTTCATATGAAGGGTAAAGAGTAGTTCAAAGAAGGTGACATGAAGACAAAGTGATTCAAAAAGGCACCCACATACGTAAAACAAGAAAGTCTTACTGATTAACCAGACCGGCAAGAACGCTCCCATAGAGTTCCGTGATGAGCGGTAGCATCCTGTCGGGGTATTCGTGAAGGTGGCGGCTGACTTCGTCGGCGAGCATTCTAAGGATCCCGTCTAAGAGACGCTTCTGCACAGCAGTACCACGACTGGCGTACTCGTACACAATCTTCACCATCTCCTCGGGCGAGTTATGACCCTGAAGAAGCTTCTGGAAAAATGAGTTCACCTGCGGGAAGACCAGAGGAGCATGGTAAAGGGAATACATTAACAGAAAAGACGCATAGAACGTAGAAGCAGGTGGCAGGACGAAGTACCTCGGTTTCCAACTCCTTGGGTAGCTCCAGCTCAATTGGATCATTATTAAAGACGAGGAAAATTGGGGGAGAAAGGGGACCACTCCCCAGCGGACCGCCTCGACCTCCGGTTCCTAGTCCGACAGGGCCCGCCGCCATGGTGGAGACAGGGAGCCCCGACGGAGGTTTGCGACTGGAAGGCTGAAGAGGAGGGCTTGTAAGCAATCAGTCCCAAAGAAAATGACAAATGTTGGATCTAGTAACATATTAGTCACCATTTTCTGTCAGCAGTTTGTATCAATGCTCAAAGACTATGGAAAAAGAAACTTAACAGAGAGCAGCCCTCATGGAGAAACTGGTTATTACGAATAAAAGGAAGATTCAAATCTACAGTTTGTGCACAAGACACAGACTGTTGAAATCGTTAGATTGCCCATCTATGCCTTCAGATCCGTAAAGTGACGCACCGCCAGACTATGAAGAACCGAGTGTCGGCACAGAAGGGTCGCTGCTCGAACGACATCCTGTTGGATAGCACCGATGCAAACTTAGCTGGTCTACGAAATAGGTCTTACATGAACGGTCGCGGAGGTTGGCGAAGGTACAAGCGACGTCTCAAACCCCACATATGAACGGGAGCCTAAATCGTAAGATTATGTATGACGACAGAGGAGTGCTTTCGACGGTGGGCAACACCTGCAGTATCATAATGAGGCTATCGCTTGCGACCTTTCTTAGTAGCCGATCTACCATATCGGCACTGAGTCAAGCCTGAAGGAAAAACCGTTTCATGGTCTGCAACCCATGAGAACTCAAATCCTGTTCATCTTACCGAAGGCCTAAAAAGGACCTTTCTGGTGCCGGCTTTGTGGACATGCCGAGTGGTATGCAGTTAAGTTAACAGATAGGCCTCACCTCAACCATTAGTACGAGATATATTATGCAGTCATTCGTATTCTGACAGTAATTTTTTTCACGCTAACTGGTAGAATAAATGGGGGATAAAAGGGACTGCGGTGGGTTGATTTTCAGTTTCAAGTGAACTTGGGAAACCAATTGTACAAGAGGTATCCTACGACTACTACGACCGGATACGGAGTAAGGCAAACGACTAAATTTTCACAAACCGCGGAAAAGTATACTTATTGATATCTAACGCAGAAGCGAGTAAGGGAAATAGCAGCAGTTGCTCCTCCTTAGCGTTTCCATTGGAAAATGAGAGAGAGAGCCATACTTTATTTTGAAAGTAAAATTCCAAAACTTTCAGCAAAAAATGTCCTCCATTCACCATTAGCAAGATTTGAAACATAAACCACACAACACCGGAAGATCACAAATGAATGGCCGAAGAATGCATACATTGACATCACGAATAATCGTCCTTAAATGCGTCTCAAAATATTGAAAAATTGGACTTCTTTCAAAAACGGTGCCAGCGTCGTGCACTGATGACCCTCATTTTGTTGAATTAACAAATGGGTTAAAAATTCGTTATATCATGGGTAAAATAGGCCAACCGACATACATATAAGAGGATTTACATGCGAATGGAGAGCATAAAAGATGGCGATTCAATTTAAAAAGCCCGCTTCTTGGTAAACCGAACAGTCCTCCCATATATCATCGAATAGGAAGGGGAAGGGGACTCGGTTCAGAAGCTCCAAATGCAACTGGAGCGCGAAGATGCGTCATGAGGGCACGGTCCGTTGGAGTTAGACGGTAAGAACCCAAAATCTGCCAGTGCGTTAGAATTAAGAGAAGCACGGGAGGAAAAGCTGCGATTGTGTCCGTCCCAAAACAACCAGAATAAAAAAAGAGTCGCAAAAGGCGACGATTTTAATCACACGACCATTCAAGTTATCATTTGAACAAGACACGAAGGTGAGGAAAACAAGAGACTTTGGAAGTCACTCAATCAAATAACAAAATCGTTCGACTAACGTCCAACTAGTCTGCTCCAAACCTAGGAGACGTTGGCAGTCCAGATCCCTATGGGTAGACGTTCCACAATGCCAAAAAAGTAGGTGGTAGGCTGCCATGCAGTTGACACCATCGCGCCTCGCGGTTAAACGAGAACCAGTCAACGGTAGTCAAACTTAGTATCCACCAAGATCCGACGACAAACATGTAAGACATTCACTGATTTTACGGTTCAGTAACCATGAGCTCGTTTGTGATCGGCCTTCGTAATGGGCTCGAATGGGAGCACAAAAAGTCCGATAAAGCAATTACTGAATACCACTTTGGTTTTTAAGTCATGTTATCAATGCACGTCAGCTTGACGGATTACCAAACAAAAGTGCAGCGCAGAATGGACAACAGTTTCCAAGGCAGGAAGCCCAACCTGACTAGAACAGTAATTGCAGGCACTCAACATCCACATACGGGCCCTTTCAGTAAAATTCGCATAATACTGGAAAGGGGTCACCCGAAGACACGCCATGCGTGAAACGAGTGCAGTAAGAAGGTTCTACTGCATCGGGCAGGCGACAGTAACACACTCGTGGTTCAGTGAGCGCTCCCGCCTACCCAAATAAAGTCAGAGTATGCGGCTAACTCCAACGAAGCAAACTCTAAAGGACTTACTCCCCCTCCAAACAGACAAGCAGCCAGACGGAGAACGTAAAAGAACACAAATGCTGGTCAATTAACTGATGCCTCATCCGCTGCAAGCGACAGCGGCGACGACGACCAGCACTGCTCTGGAGAGTAGTGGTCTGATTCCGCTGATTCGTAAACACCGCTTTCAACGCACCCGCACATACCGTCATTTTAGGAAGACGAGACGCGAAGCACTGCAGTATAGAGCTGAGTGAATGTCACAAATTATGTCGTCTGGCAGTTAATTAATGCGAAACTCTGGGTTCATAGTAGATCAACAGACTGGTCTAATCCACACACCCCAAATTTTCAGCCCAAACTCGGGCTTGTCAGTTATCAAGATGGCGTCGTAAGAGGATTGGATCAGATTAGTTAAAACGGTCCTTGTGCAGTACAGTGCCCTCGATTACGTGCCACAAACAAGACGATGGGGATAACTTGGTTGGCTAGTGAAGTGCACGAGACTTTACTTGTGGCAAGTAGCAATGTGTGCAATTCATTCTCACAGTGGATGTCAAATACCCGTCGCCAAACATAATTAAATTACAAATCGGATTATGGGAATACTCGCCAATTGGGGCGACAGAGAGACTGCAATGGCCACTTCTGGCTTATTAGCCATCATCAACCAGCAACACCAAACCGCGGAGCACCTGGCTGACAACGGCCAATAAACCATCCCTTAAGGGATGCTGAAATGAAAACAATTGTGCCCGCAAGTACTTATTTTATAAGTATTTACATGTAGAATGCAGCGGTTGCCTACAAAACAACAACGAAACGCACAGATCCTACAAATAGCAACATACCCTAAATGCGGCGGCGGAAACGTCAAATTGAGCAGAGGCCGAGAGACTGGCCAAGGTCGGAACCTGGCCGGTAGCCCAGGAAGGGCTGCCACCACTGACGGCAGCTGTTGATGGGACGACGGCAGCGAGGTTCGTCGAAGAGGAACTGTTCTGGAAGCTGAAGAAGCGAGTTAAGTTCTGCAGGAAGAATACGAATGCCTGGTGAGCCGCCGAAGCGACTGTGGGCGAGACGCAGGAAGTTGGACTTCTGAAACGAGAGCGGGAGATTGGATGGGGTCAAAAGATATGGAGATCATGAAGGTTGGTGGAAATCGCACATAAAATTTCCTCAGGTAAGATTTAAGCTTACAGGTTTGCCTTAATTAACTGTTTGACCGCCCATATGGTTACATGGGTCGTGGTTAGCGCAACAACCCCAACTGCGAAATAAGCACACTCTTCGCTTCATAAGCAAACGCAGACCGGTAGTGGCAGTATCACCAGCGTTCGGAGGGCTGATCGAGTCTCGCTTTCGCATATCGATGGTCCTACGACATGCCGTAAAACCACTATAACGCCCGTGAATCGCTGATTAGTGGTTAGGTTTCAGAGCTAGAAGGCAACCACGTACAAGTTGGTAACAAAAACTATCAATAACCTCTGAAATACGAGGCCTGGTAGATGAGACGAGACCAAAGCCGTATACAGTACAAGCACATAAGTGGGTTGTTAGAGGGCCGCAGTCGGACACGGGAGAATGCCAAAAACTACAAAACTAGACCTTGACTTAATAGCAGGCACCCAGCGCACACTCGTGGCAGGTAACAGTAAAGAAAACGTATAGGTTCCCCTGTTGATGGCATCAGCACAGCTCGATTTTAACTGGCATCTTAGTTGCTTCATAAAGATTTGAATATACAAAAGAGGGACGAGCAAGGGAGTTTCCAAAAGCAGACGGTTACTAGTTTGTCTGCTGTCGCAGGTAGTTGAAAGTAGTCATAAGGAAAAGTTAGCCTCTGCAGACAGGGAAACGTTGACACGGTAACATCTTGCGATGCACAGAAGAGGAACACGGACACCAGGGTAGGGTAGAGCGCACGAAAAACGCCACCTATGCGAAATTCAGGGCAACCAATCGGGACGCAGACGTAAGATAAGTCAGCGCTGTGGCCCAGACACAGACAGGGCTCTATGGGGTGGGTTTGCGGTGATGGGGCAGACGCACAGGCTTGCCCACTTCAAGTCAGGTAAATCTAAATTCCACCACTGAAAGTGTAATAAAAACGGTCGTTTGCGGCGAACAAGACACTACCTTAGAATACCACAACTGACAGACAGTGAGAAACAAAAAAGCTCACATTCACCAAAATGGCATATTTGAACTCGAAAAGCCGGCTGGGAATCAAAACTTCTGAGCAACTGCATCTCAAAACAAAAACGTCTCATATGGGGTCAGGCAGGTTTCTGCGTCCACAATCCCCGAATTTTCAACTTCTACATAGTTGAAAGGCCTGCTTAACAGGTTTCTAAACTAATAAGAGTTTAGTTAGAGCCTCTATACACATGCTTCAACCATGAACCCATATAAGGCAGTGGCGAACGCGATGGAGGTAATCGAGGGCCCGAGGAGGGTGTGGGAGAAGATGCAGTTGTTATTTTTGGTTGATACACAAGTCTTCGAAGTCTCAAAGTTGTTTATTTCCGTTTAATTAAGAGAAAACCTCGAAAGTCCAGCGACCAGCGCACAGTTAGACTCGCATCCGCCCCTACCCCCAATATTTATGCGTAGGTTTTAATGCAGTGGGTAACGCATATTGGTAACTTGTTTCGGATAGCAGCAATGTTGACTAATCCGGGTGGTATGCTAACTTGACAGGTGAGGTATGTCTTTTTTGCATGGTGGACGACATTTGTCGCGTCGTCAAGTCGGCATGTGTCGAGTCACATCCTGAAAGCAACACCGCTCCGTCGTTTGCAAACCGTCAGATCCAAGGGCCTACTCACTTTGAAGCAAGCCTTTATTTGGAGTCGTCAGGCTATACACGGCTTTTAGAAGTGCCGAAAAGTTAACAGCTTTTCCGTGAAAAGTTCTGCGCAAAAATACATCCTCCTAACTAAGAAAGTGGCTGAAGGTTTAATGTTTATGTCAACAGGTCAATGCACTAGCGAAACATGGAGCCTTCCTTTTCTGCCCATTGTGGAATCCAGTCGCTAACAGCAATGACGCGGCGTTCTGGCCTGCAGTTTTTAAACTATTCTCGGCACTTCCGTTGCTGGAGGCGTTCAGTCACTTAACTACGGCAACTTAATAATAATTCGTATGAGTCTGGAGGTGAATCGGTCGGGAACTTACTTCCATTTAAAGCTTGCACAATTGGCGCGTAAACGGTAGACCGAGGCGCCAGATACTACTCTAGAGAATTCACCAGCGAAGCCTGGACTTGAGAGATATGACACTTGAGACGGTGCCTAGTGGTCGAGCGACTGGCTGCTCGGGCGCGTTCATAGAATGGGGTGGGGTGCGGATCATTTAATGGCTGTCAGTAAGGGCTGGCTAAAGAGCTCAGCTAACAAGTAGTCACGGGAAAAAGCAACCATGTTGAAGTTTGGCTAATCGGTTACCTTCTAAAAGTTGATTAAGGTACGTGAATCAGGTAAACAAGAAATACCGGATGTCACTGCCATGCTGTCTTACACGCAGGCTACTCACTTAGACGCCGAGATAACGAAAATTAGAAAAAGACTGACCTAGCTTCCATAAGTACGCCAGGCCCTAAATCACCGAGCTTTCGGTGAGTGTGAGGCGGAACGCAGTAAGGGCTCACGTCCGAGTAGTCTGTAATTACTCAAATAAGTTGCTGTCACGATGAAGATGAAGGTTATGATGCTTTGACTCCTAGGACTTTGAAGAGAGAGGAGAGGCGGGGGCTCATTATTGCGAATAAATGTCAATATTACTACCGTAGTAAATGGCGGACAAGGGTAGTGCCACCGATGACAACCACGGCTTGAGCTATGCGCATACGAATGTACGACAGCAAAATGTACGAATTCTCCAATAGGCGTGTTAAGTCTCTTAAAATGCAACGGCTTCAGTCACTAGGCGTCCAGGAGACTGTCTAAAGACGAAAATGCGAGCAAAACAGCCTAAGCAATCGCGGTTATTAGGAGCTAGGCCGGAAGATGGCCGTTTCTCAACACCAAAGCGTAGATGGGTAATGCCGACTGTAGGTTTACGGCGCATTCACTGATGACAACACGATTCTGCAAAAACAGCAGAACTAATCATATGCGCACCCCATGGATGGTCGTAGGCTCACTGTCAGACAATTCCAGCTTGTTCCCGTAGGTCACAGGGATTTTACAATCACGTACGTGCATGCATGCGTACGCACAGCGTAAAGCGGTTGACTTTCGCGCCAGTGCCTGGAGTGACCGGGAGGGGTCAGAGCCGTCATGCCTACGACCGCTGGCGCCGACGGTGCGCGTTAGGGTGGAGATTTAAACATGGCCGCCAGAACTACAGTTAGCCTGATGGCTAGTACTCGTCGCTACTCTCTTAATGCGCTCATGCAACATTTTAAGCGGCCTCTGGCAACGCAAAACAATCGATTAATGCTATTTGGCAAAACTGGAGTAAGTCATTGCGGCAGGGCCTTAGCTAGTACAACTGTAAAAAAGTTGTCACTCAGGCGAAGACTGTGCACAAAAATTAAAAGGCTGGTGATGTGGAACCAAACGAAGAATGCTGGTCACAAGCAATGGAAAAAGTCAGGAAAACGAGAAAGAACAATGGCCCGAGTTCAACAAGAGGCAGGTGCACTCAAAACTAAAATAAACTGCGAACATGGTAAATCACACGGAAATGGAACCAGCAAAAAAGTAGCTCAAATTCCATACAGGCACAAGAGGCAATTCATTAAAACCGAGAGCAGAACAGAATGCTTACTAATCAGCCAATAATAATTCAACAGCACGATGGAGAGAAGGGGGGAATAGGAAATAGAAACCAGGTTATTTTGGACTGTGAGAAAGTGGCAAACTTTCTAATATTGAGTTGCGGGAAGGTCGTCCAGTCATCCGAGATCTGGACTATCGTGATAGACAATGTCCACCCTGAGGTTCACAACCTAAAGGGTACAGAGCGACTTGCGTAGCGTCTTTCGCACTCCTCCACCCACCTGGGCAGGGTTGCAAGACTGACGTTGGGATTTGGAGCATTTGCTGACAAATCTGAACAACCCGTCAACGGGTGCAACACACTACCTCCCCCGCGCACAATGGACCAGAATGTCGCAGAAACAAGATGGTGGCTCGGATACCGTCCGAGTGCGCGTGACATACAGCTACGGCTATATAAGGGCGTCAGATTGATCACAGGGAAGAAACGCACTGAGTTGACTTCACTCTTTTTCTCTTTACATGCACCAGTCCACTGGCCGCTGGGAATAGCAAGCAAGATTAGTCGGTCTACTCTGCCTGCAGGATGAAAAGGGGACGATCTCACTACCTGGGAACTCTAACCTGTAGCTCTTCACACAGTGACGGGTGGCCATTAGTCGAGAAGTGTCACGGGCACAATCAAGATAGCCAGGAATGGCTACTCATAGCTCATTTGCCGTCATCAGTCACGGATGGGAACGTCTGGCTTAAGGCTCAAATACTAGAAACTGGGGTTTCCCAGCCCTCACCAGGATGTCATTTACTCAGAGCATCCTTCGAGAACGAGGCAAGGATATGAAAAATGTCGCACTTTAAAAAAACCTACTATGAACCCAACGATGAGATCCGAGTACTCTAAACGATCACCGATAGAAATGATCGTAGTGGCAAGTCAAGTATGTAGACCGCAAATTCAATCTTTCAGCAGGCCAAGAACAGAGCAGATTTCGTTCATAAACAGCGAGATAACAGAGCGACCCTTATTATTGCGGAAAACCTGACTCGAACGTTCTACATTTGAACATAGAGCGAAATCAAAGCTTCAAATTTCTACATTAAGCCTGAACATCCTGAGGTTTTGAAGCAGGCAGTGCAGTAAACATAAAATGGTGTAATCTGTTAATATAGGTGAATACTATACGGCTTTCCTCTCAGCACCCACTGATTAGGGAGACGAAATAGCTAGGTTGATGGGATAAATTGCGGCCGTGATTGATATTGGTATCACTTCGTGAAATATGGACCTGGTTCTGAAAGAGGCGCTACGAGCACGCTAAATTTTGTCGAAACCCGATATAACAAACACGATCGTAACCGTAGGATATAAACCGTGCCCTCATTATACACCGGTAACTGATGACGAAAGACCGACACGGTTATTTGAGAAGGAATTCTATTCGCTTGACGTTTCGGATTCTCACTGGAACTGATCATTAGAGGCAGTCATAGTGTCTGCGTCCGTATCTGATGACGGGTTCATGTGCGAGTCCGAGACGGGCGCAAGTAGAATTCTAGTTCAAGCGATCGAACTGACCTTCCAACTGCTTCCCAGAATTCTTATTTTTGAATGTTGCGACTTAATTTAAGCTTCCTCTATACTTGCTAATTTATACAAGAACCATGTGAGGTGACAGTCGGGCCGAAAATTCTCGATCTTTGCAAACCAGTAGCGTACCTCCAGACAGATAAGATTAAAACGTATTGGAAAAGTAGGTTCTGGATAGCTGCACTTTAAGGCAAAATGACTTTTTCTCTACCCCGGTCGGGATGTTGGAGGACCGCAACCCTCGAGTCAATCAAGCCTCCGTAAACGGGACAACGGACACGGCACGTCAGACAACGTGCGTCAAAATGGATGACCAATTGGACATCGAGAAATAAAACTAAACTCGATCGGATACATCAATAACTTACTCTAATCAGTAGTAGACGGCGTCTGGGGGATAAATCCGCAACATGTCGACCACCAGCAACAAGTAAACTCGTATGTCGCTCTAAAAAATAATCCAGGAGATGGGCGCAACGCGACAATGTACAGTAATAATCCACAAGCGTCTGTAGGACTGTGGGTGAGGGCTTACGAAGGAGGCCTCGACGAGCAGACGGCCACACTGACCACCAAGACAGCGACTGCGGGAGCGACAGCAAAGCGAGGGCGCTGATGAGGAGCGGCACGTCCAACACACACACGCTGGCGGCGTTCGTGTCGGCCCAGCCAGTAAGAGAGGCAGCCAATCAGCTCCACGAACAACAACAACATCGCACCAATCAGAAGCCGCGCGGGGCAGACGAGCCGATAGCAGGCATGTCACTGAGCGCGGATAGACAGACCAACAAGCGAGCAATCGCGCATGTCGCCGGTATACACACGTGCTCAGATGTTGGTCACAGAGCCGGAGCAGTGTCATTGATTATTTATTAGAACGAGAGGGCCGACCGGTGCTACTGACGCACCGGCGCATCCACGCGACTACGCTGGTGTGACCGAGATCGCGGGAGAGTTTTCGACTGGCCAACGAGCGGTGTAAAACGTTCAAACAACGGGGACGTGGAATGTCCGTATCACAACAGTAAAGCATGCGGGGGCAGCTGACAGCAGTAGGGATTATGGCGCTCTCTACGGAGTAGTCTGGAGACAAAAGAACACAATGCAGCAAAGGGCGACGCACTACGAAGAAAACGTAGGTGAATTGTGGGGGATATAGGAATGGAAATTTGGGCCCCGAGATATCATACCAGAAGGAGGGAGTTTCAGTGGGGGATGTTGATGCGCTGAGCGTCAAATGCTGTCCTTAGTCGAGATCAACAGGGTCCAGTGCTCCGTAAACTACTTAACATATTGTAATCTGCGGTGAAATAGATAGATCAGACTATACGACGAGTTTATTCAGCACTATGTGAAGATAACTAGCTGTTTCCATTCTGAGCCGAGAGCGACTTGAGGCCTGAATTTCCCACGAAAAGTGCATAAGCCACTGGCAGGCCCGGCCCAAGCCGCGGTGATCAATCGAGGCCTGTGATCAATTAGTGTAGCACTTTGGACACTGCCAGCCGAGGGATGCGATCGGTAAGGCGTCGCAAACTGGCAACCGGTTAGGAATGCCTTGTAAAAGCCGAAAAATCGGCGTAGTTTTTTGCCAAAAGTGTGCCCTGTGCCATCTGCGAAATACCGGACTTGTAAAAGGTCGAAGTGGTTGAGCTGTAGCGGTGGGACTATTTTAAAAGATGTGGCGTCAGTTAGTTGCTGTCCATACAAGGGAGACCCAGACCCAATAAGAATTTTCAGTGCGAGCAGGTAGGGAAAGTTTAAAATAGCACGTCTAGGCCTTTTTAAAGGTTCTCATTTGGGCAAATCTACATCAACTTGCCAAGAGATTCTCGCGCTTCAACCTATTAGCCCGGTTGTAATTACAAACAAAGGACAACCCACTTGCCTTGTCAGCGCTCAGACGCGTCTAAAGGTAGTACCACCATGAGATCTGTGACTGTTAGAAAGTTTGGCTACCCATAGGGGGGTAGCAGGACTTAGAAGCTTGACCGAACTGACTTGCATAGGTACCCTACACCCTGGACCACGCACGAGGTTTCACACAAGGAAAAAATGGGCGGCTCGAATACTAAATAAGTACGAGTGCCATAGAGGCCACATTAAGAAGAGGAAATTGCAGTCTAGCTCTCTGTCCTGACCGAGTTATCCCGTAAGTTGGCAGTCCTCCAAGTAACGAATTTTAGTGTGTGGTGATAGCCCAACAATACCTGTCGTGCCCTCGTGCTAGTCTAGCGCATCTACCCGGCTGTGCCCGGTGTCAAGACATAGTAAAGAAGACCGGAGGCGGGGTCGAGCACAGATGAATAATCTCCCACGGAGTGGGAGAGCGTAGTGCCCACGTTGGGCACGCGCACCTCCATCTTCGGCACTTGTTAGGGGACCGCATCCCAGAATAACAACACATCTGCCGCACCTTGAGTTGGCCGCCTCGTTGGTCCAACGCATCTACCATGGGGGCACAGGGAGCATATAACCAGCACACATGCACACGCGCACTGACCGTAGGGCACGATGTGCAGAGTTGAGAATATGTTTCATAACAGCCGGCGAGGGTCTTCGCAGGTCAGGAGGCAGGAAAACATTGGACTCCAAGGTGGAGACCAGGGTGGGACCGCGAGGACAGCCAGCCGCACCACCATCCACCAGATCAGGGTAACGACTGCGAAAGTATTCGACCAGCTCATTAACAAAGGCCTCCTACAATGACGGGTAGAGAAAAAAAAAGAGGCTAGCTAACGGAGGCCATAGGAAGAGTTAAGGGCATCAAAGGAAGACAGTGCGAGACACCAATCAACTTAAAAACTTAGAAACACCAAACAAGTGAATGTCAGAAGCAAAAAATCGGGGTGGGGGTGTATTATTCTGCGGGGGCTCTAGAGTGAGCCCCATGGCACAACGGTGAGCGCCTCACTACCACAGACGGCAGCGTACAGAAGATGCGTCAATGCAAAAAACTACAAAGAGATGTAAAGGGACGAATTAAAACGAAGTACACGCACACAAAAATGGTTTACGTTCCCTTTGGGGAAAGGCGGAACGCTCGCTCCAGATAAACACTGGACGAGAGGTCGCACTTCTGCAAAGAACACTCAAGACGCGTTTACCCAGAGCGATTACCTCAAAAGCACAGCACCCCTCTGCACGGCCAAAACACTGGAAAGTTAGAGGAAAATCGCTTTAAATACTGCTGACCTTCAAAGATGGCAATATTTCAAGTACGATGAGGCGCCAGTTACCGCGTAGCAACTAAAGAATATCCAGCGGCGTTCGACACATATTTTGAAGTCCCACAAAACCCACAACGACTGGAGCCACCAAGGGTACCCTACTTATACACGCTACCTCAAACTGAGTAGAAGAATTCACATGCACTTAAAGCGAATAAATAGTAAGTAAGTTGGCTGGATCAAATTGAGAATTTGGCTCTACCATGACGGCCCCAGGTTCTTTAGTTCGCGACTCACTCGCCTTCTCCTTTTCACTCGATAAAGGCCGGTTAGCCAGGATATAGCGAGCATTTGAAAATACTAATTGAGTTTCTGTTTTGTTTCCCCTAGTTACGGTGACTGCAATCGCCGCTCAACCGGTTGACCACTTGGATACATCCCCAGAACTGACTTAGGGTCAATCCCCTACCCCAAGGCCCTCCACTTCTTTCTAGCCATTACCACTAAACGTTCCACCGTTTTCTGTGTTCTCGTTCACTATTATTTCCGCCCATACATTTACTAAAACTTGCTAGCTCATATACCGCACTACTTCAGGGAATTTAGCAATCGAACCTGCGAAGTCCCCTGTACCAGAGAATATCAGCCAGCCTCCCGAAGAAAAGGAAATAACAGGACATTGCAATTCGTCGTTTTTGCATGCTTCATTGATTGGACTGCGTGCTGACCTTGAAGCAATTCAAATCTCCACGCAAATCTCATTCGTTATTTCACGTTATGCAGTGACAGGAGACGGTTGAAGGGACGTCGTAACAAAATTAAAAATTTATCAGAGTTTTAATATTTAGTCAAAATCCGATAAGGATTAAAATGCCTCACAAATGACAAACGAAAGACTCTGATGCGAAAGAAGTTATGCACGAGAGGATATCAAACTGAAAATCAGCTGAATTCTCGTCTGGCCTATATCTAAGCTACCATGGCCGCGTTAGGTAGTTGAACAAATGAATTTATAGCTAAACATTCTTCGAATTGTTAGATGAGCCAAAGCACCCGTCGTGAACTGATCAGGTGCGGGTCAGCTGACGATCGACTAGGCTCAGATTAAGGGGAACAAATTCCCAACGCGAATTCGAGGAGTACTATACGTCTGGAGGCAGAACTACAAACCACAACCAGCGTCAATAGGTGGGACTTAGTGAGCAGGTAATTTTTACATGGTTAAAGCAGATGTTTCATTGTCCCTTCAGGCTCGGCAAATGAATAAGGTTTTCGATGCTTGCAAGAACCCTGATCAGAGGCCGATTTAACATACTGAGTCGAAAAAGAGCGTGAAAATCGAGACCTAAGCAAACCAGACACTGTTGAAAACTTCAGATAACTCGACCAAGGCGGCGCGACGAGGGTTTCTCAAACGATAGGCTCCGACTGCATCGCCCGTAACTTCGTGCGGACTCGAAAATATCTCCTCGTTGCGGCTCGATCACCGGCTCCGGAAGGTAATATGCGATGCTATGCCTAACAGGGGGTCGCACAGTACAGACACAAATGACTTAAGTCGACAATCAAATAGACCGCCGCCGCCACCACCTACCGCCCTCTCCTTGTCCGCCATCTGCTCGCAGAACCAGTTAATCAGGAAGGAGTCGAGGGCAGTCTGGAGAGAGGAAACGGGCGCCAGCGCAGCCGGGTCATTGACACCAAAGCGCGCAATCAGCGCTGTCACCGTTTCCACCATGTACATAATGAAGGAAAGCGCCAAATCCAGGATGAGGGCAAAGGGTGGGTTGAGAAGACCCAGGAGGCCGGAGAGCGCGGTAAACCCCTCCGTCTCTGCACTGCTTGACTCCAACCCACTATTGCCGCCACGTCCGCCTGCGCTGCCACCACCGCCAACGAGAGAAAGCTGGGACACAGAGACCGAGGCGACCTCTGAGGAACCCAAAAGGACGGAGAGCGGACTGATCTGTTGCTGCTGTTGGGCGCCTTGGACGCTGAGGAGGACCTCAATTAGGCTGGCATAGGACATGACGGGCTGATTGTTTCCGGAGCAGTCATAGGGCAGGACCGTCGTCGGCAGCTCCCAGCAACCCTGAGACAGTGCCTGAGCTACCTGTAGACAGGTGGTCAGCAGGATGCTGCGTTGGTGCTGGCGTGCGGCAGCCAGAAGGTTGGTCTGCCGAATAGGCGGGGGCGGGAGAGAAGAAGCAATTATAATGACATGGTGGATGGGGGACGATGAGGAAACATTAAAGATTGAAGGGTTGTCGTATCACTACAGAAAGATTTTTGTGGAAGAATTCACAGTCAGCGAACTCTCTCGAAGAAGAAATGCGAAGTATTGTGTAAAACAATGGTCCAACTTTTCAGCCCAATTCACAAGTTCAGTTCAGTCTGGAACAAAAGGCGGACGGACACCATGAGTGCCGTAGGTCACGCCAAGTTAAAAAATATACCAGGAGTGAAAATTTTGTCTCTGATAACCACGTTTAGGGGACAGGTTTCCGCATACTCCAGCGGTCCCTTTATTGGGGTCTAAATGCTGACTGTCCAAAATACGCGTATTGTAACGACCTTACCTCCCATGAGGGCTTCAGGAGTAATAGACATCACTGTAGGAGTTCAGGCATCTGGCGACGGCAACCAGGTGCCCCATAACCAGCCACTGATTAATAACATATTCTGGAAAACCCAGATAAGTTTACTATAGAAAACGATGAGGTGTCCTAAAGAGGGTGTAGTATTGACTTTCAATGCATCTGCTTAACTAGTTCCCGATGGCGATAAAAAAATCATGCTAATAAAATATGGGCACGGGCGCAGTGGCTAAACAGTCCGTCTACGCGTGATACACGATCTGATCCACAACACCGCATTTACCAGACTTTATGCGGAGAGATGGAGGTCTTGAAAGGGTCCCCCATGCAGCCTGACTCCCAAGTAGAAGCAAGTTACCTCGTCAAATGGCAACTTTTCGACTGACAAAAAGTCGGGATAGTTGAAGGCACGCGTTGTTGTTTATAATGAGGAGCCTATGCGCCGAATTCCAACTAGATCGAAATCGGTCTCCTCCCTTTTCCAAGAAGCGGCGATCTGTCCAAATCAAACATAGAAGGGTTTAAATTGCCTGCCACAGACAGGGGCCTGGCATGCACGGTCTGAGTCTGTATGAGCTCGTACTATCACCGCAAACGCGTGTGGAACGTATTGAACGGAATCTCCCAATGTGCCAGCTACTACGTCAAACCCCATCACCGTCGTTTTCATCGTCGTCGCCGCCGACCCACAGCCCAGGACAAACTACCAATCAGTGCATGGTACTGATGCAGCCCTCCTCGTCACAAGTCAGCACACCCCTTTGACGTACTAGGAATCACCAGAACGCCCTAAAGGCTATGGAACCGAAGGTTGACCCCTGAAGTGGATAACTAGCATTTCCTTCTGAAGAGGGGGTCTAATAAAAATGGTTCTTTTTAATGGGAGCATCAAATAAACGATCTCGCTGGAGACTCTTGAAACAATATTTTTTTGAAATCCTTGCAGTGTGTGTGTGTGTGCCTCCTAAACGGGTTACATGGTAGATGCGTTGGACCAACACGGGGGCCACATCAGGGCACGGAAGGCATTATTCGGGTTGCGCTCCCATAAAAAATGCCGTACATGGGGTGTGGTGGCACGCCCAGGGGCGGCTCCGACCACTTCAACCACCTGCATCTTCTCCCGATTCCGGTCTTCTTGACTCTGTCATGACACCGGGCTCCGGTGGGGGAGGAGGAGAGAGTGCGGTAGCTGCAGCGCAAGGCTACTATCACTTAAAACTAATCTACGCGCAAGTCACCGTCCCTGCACAACCCTTCTGTGGAGCATAAGGTGGACATCGTCGGACTACGGCGGTCGAACTGTCGTATGCATGCGAATAATTTTTTAATACTGCTGTCTAGAATTAAGGTTGTGTATTCCAAAATGAAGGCATTTGATGCGCCTTCCTCAGATAGTCTTGATGAGCTTCCACATCCCATCATTTTATTTTCCATTAACTCATCTTTGCGTTGCGCCTAACACCTAGCACCTACAACCCTGGAGGCATAAATCTGCCCAAATGTGGAGAGTTCGCTTTTCCGTCTTAAAGTACGAGGAATAGGCGTTGACGGGCTAAACAGCTTTGCCAGTCACTACGCCTAAGGTCATCCCCAGGCTTCTTGATTTCGTCATGCCATTTGAACGCACTTTTCGGTCTTCACCGCCCCCCTCCCCTCCAATGATTCGCCAATCCTGCAAGTGCGCAAGGGCCGGCTGTTTGAACTCAGCTGTGTTATCATTTCAAGCCTTTATCTGGAGTTGGCGTATAAAACCGAAGATCTGTCCGAGTGAAGCCGACCGGAGACGGACACTGGCCGTAGTGCCGTGGAGTCGCCGTCGCGCCACAGTCATCCACGACAGTTGATAAAGGCCTCGCGCAGACTCTAGGCAGCAAGACTAACGCAACGCAGGAGCAATTATGGTTGCCTTTTTACTTCAGCGCAACGGCGGTAGAGGGGTGTCCAGATACAAGTACATGCTTCCCTATCCACAATCTCCAGAACTAGTTTAGCCGGCCCTAATATATATACAACATGGCAAACTAGTGGGGTTGAGACTCAGAGATAACTGTATGAAATTGGATCTGTAGCACAATGCGGCCTCAGATAGTTAGACAGAGACGCCCTATTCGATAACGCATAACGTACATAAAGCTAAAATAAACACAATAATTTACAGTAGTTTTGCAAATCGTTGAGTTTCTGACGATAGTAAAATCGACACTTTTTCCGCTATTGTATGTATAGGTGCATTTACTCGTAACCATACCCTCGAGTACTGTCTATCGACTATCCACAACACGTCGACGCGATGCGCACATCACAGCCGATATAAAAGGTCGAACCAGGTCTTGGCGGGAATGCATGCGGCATGGAACTGGCAGCAGGTCTATGTGGGTGTGAAGGCTCCTTGCACATGATGCAGTGCCAAGACAGGGATGATGGAGGCTCCGATACCATAAATTAGCTATTGCTGGGGGTGGGGGATAGGGGAGGGGGTATAATGGATTTGAGAGAACGACCTCAAAAAAGGTACGGGACTGTTAATTTGTCTAATACCACAGTCATAAGGGATCCTTTGCCATTCCAGTCTACTAAGTTCTAAAGCCTCAGCACAGGCGCGAGTTAACAGCTTTGACAAGTCTAGGATAAACCGAGTGCTAATGGTCGTCGATTGTTTTTTGGGGGCATTAAAAAAGTTCTTTTTGAGGACTTGATACCACATGGGAAACATAGGGGGTGCCCTTCTAAGTCGCACACCGTGATTATATAATGCGGTAATAGAAAATCGGTGCAGGGAGTGCACGGGCTTTTGGGTATTACCAATTACTGATAGTATGAACTCGTTGTTCGGTATGTCTGATTTGCGGTCTCGAAAATGAGGCAATGGTTCTTCCGACTTTGGCATTACTCAAAGTCGATATAAATAAATCAAAACCAAACCCAACAAGTCCTGCCCCAAAGATGTTACTCCAAGTTTGCTCGATAAGTTTGGAGCAGTTATTACGCGACATTCAGTCATACTCCTCCGAGTCAAAATACGGGAATCAATAAACTAGGGGTCTTGGGTATTACCGCAACTGCTGCCCTTCCTGACATGCAGACTGAAACAAAAGATATTCTACAAAAGCGGAATCCCACAAAATTCCATCGGTGAGTTGAGAAAATAACGCATTTTATTCAAAGCCATTAAATGCAAGTAAGCAGAGAACAAATAGCTACGGAAAAACAGCGCTAAAGGCGTGTAGAATGCGCGATTGGGTGTTTACTAGGCTTCTCCAGCTAGGACGTCAACTGGACAGTGTACAGTCATGCAGGACATCGTTACAAGACTGAAATGGGTATGGTTCACGCACAGTAAAGAAAGGCCAGCGAATTACCACAAATTAGAATCCTACCTGACAGCCAGTCCATGCGGTTTGAAGAACAATTTGTGAGTTCGTTCGAGGTACCAGGAAGTAGTTAAAGGCCAGAGATAGCATCGAGCACTTCAACGCGTTCATCGAAGGCTGGAGGCAAAAGTGGGATGATAATTATTTAAGGTAGATAAAAAAATGAAAACAGGCAATGTCAGCGAGAGCACTAACGCACTGTTTCGAGAAGAGTAGCCGTAAATATCTCGGGTGAGAGTCGAAAGGCACGCACAAACATCTCCTGGACGTCGGAGAAGAGGCCGCGATTAGAAAGGGCCAACAGCGCTTGCACATAGTCTACATTTTTCCTACAAAGAAACGCACCACGCCCGTCTGTCAGACCAACGTACGTGCAAACTATACGAAAATAACACCTACTTATTAGCTCAAGTAGCAATTATATGCATGATGTACTTACCAAATCTGGACACTAGCCTTGTCAGCTTCTTGACTGAGCTTGTACTTTGTAAGGTCGACACAGGTAAAGGGCCAGTAAGCGAGACAAATGACATCCGGGTAGGAGCAACAGTGCTGCAGGAAAGATAATTGACCAGTCGCATTCTTCCAAGGCTTGTAAAAGATGTTTATGGGCAGGTTTGCTTGTGATTTGTTGTCTCTGAGCAGGAAACGCTTAAGGATTGAAAAGGCTGCCTGATTGCCGACGAAAAAATCAGGGCAATCGAGCTCGACGATAATCTATAAAAGAAGAAAATTAGAAGAAGCGTAAGAAGTCAGGGCAAACACAACTGTCAGACGTTGATAAATGAGGCGACGAAGACGGCCAGCAGACAGGTGGATGGTGAGAGTGAGGTATGAGGATTACAACTTGTTGAGAAAACACCACTGCAGAGCATAAATGTATTCCAATTCAGCATCGAGAAGCACCCAACTCGCTCGACTCAAATTTGAAACAGGTTGCCCGGATGAAATAGCCTGAACAAGACTGGAGGCAACTGAGTAAGTTCTTTGTTACTTGAGTTTGGTTGAGAAGTTGACGTCAAACGACTGTGCAGATTTATCGTACAAGTAAGATAATTATGGAAGAGGGACACTGACTGATCGCCTTACGGTACATATTTGTCTTGCGGTGCCTTGGGACTCGATCTAAAGCTTTTGGCGGCTAGTAATATAGGCAGAACGACATTGCCAACAAGGCCATTACCGGCTTATTAGTCGTCATCAACCAGTCATTTCAAACCCCAGGTTTGCCTGGGGCTGCGGGACTCTATATCGAGTTGGAATAGCGTAAACTGGTGGCTCAGACGGTAAGTTTCGAACCGGAGTTGATTCGAAGTCTACCTGACAACGACAAATGAACCCGAAGTGGTAACTCCAGTCTATCATTTCTTTTTAGGCAGTTACAGCCGAATTTTTATCTTCAGTCGCTATACTACCACTTGCGAGAACTGAAGACTACAGTTTCCACACAAAATGGGAAGTCCGTATTACGTCACAGCGCTTATTCTACCTGCATACCAATACTAACAATCATGCCTTGCAGTAGCACAACTACCGTAGAAGAATGCGAGAGATGTTCATGACGGCTGATCGCCATCAATCTAGAGGGAGGACTGTCTGGCAGCCCTGAAGACGCAAGCCAAAGGAGAGCCTCTTACCTTTTAATAACTCTTATTGCAACGTACACAGCAATGCTTGAACAAATTTGCTCATCTGTCCCTCCAAGACCTGAAAATTCCGGGGTCACCGTGCCACGGAAGTGAAGGTATTAGTGTAAACGCTCTGTTGGTGTCGAAGCAGGCAGCTCTAGGCTTAATCTGGCGCGCACAGACTGTGGGTGGGAGGGCGCAACCGCCTTATATGCCTGACCGTATCTGAAAACATAATCCCGACCACCCTTGTGAGTTGCGGATGGCTGCGTAGTCTGCGGCACCGACCCGTTTTTGGACGCGAGCGTTACAATTGGCAATGGGTGGGGGGGGGGGGGAGGGAGAAAGACAACCACAATTAATGCACGCACCTCATGAAGATCGATATTTGGATTGATTTCATCGACCGCAGTCAGGAAGTTGTCAATGTTCCAATCGCTGGCCTCTCCTTCAACTGTCCCTAGATGGAGAGAGAGAGCAACACAGGAATCATTACCGGCCCACGGAGGAGCGGCCATAAAAGACAGCCGACGAAGAGGTAAGGCCGGTAGATAGACAGAAATAATTCAAAGACGCAATCTAAAGGCTGGCAGGGACAAGATGTTTACGGTAGTTCAACCGGCGCGGAGCTCAGCTAGCAGGGAAAAGGAGCAATGCCAAATTTGGCCCAAAGCATGCAAAGTTGACCTGCGCAGCACCATCCGAATTCGCTTTTTCGGCCCCATCCAGGTCGACTAGTAAACAACTGGGACTTGCAGGGACTATGCCAGTTTCACCCCAACCTATGAGTGCCACAACGCATGCTGGTTTCGTAGGCGGGGTCCCCGGTCTCGGGGACAAAGCACTACCACCACCACCGCCGCGAGGGTCATATATGTAAACGGAAATATGGATGACGGTGAGATTTTCCAAGCGACAACGTCCACTACCTGCTCTACCGAGTGAGATCAGGGGGCAAATATTGAGTAGATGCTCTTCAGAGACGATCGATGTAATTGTGGATGGCAAGGTTGGCAGACTTAATCACCAATTCCCTTAAACGGTATTTTCCGCGCTCTCTCCTGCGAGCACAATGTTCCGTTGACAAGACTACCACACGGGCTGACAACGCCAAACATCCAGTGTACAAGTGCCACCTAAAACCGGTTCCCCACAAAAAGTGCCAGATTTCTGCACAGGCGGTGCGGGTATCACATGCGTGAGTGTCACAAGGGCCACACTGAAGCCATATGACAATTTGTCGGTTCCTAAGAGTCATTTCGCGAATTCTATTTTCCTAATTATTGACAAAGAGGACTGCTAAATAGGTATTTAAGAAACCCGATTCAGTTTAGAAGTCAGATTGCTAGGTTTGGATAACGGATAAACATTGGTCAGATGACTACACAACTGCGCTCACGAGAAAAGTCACAACAAAGCCTCAACCGAGCATATCAACTGTTATAACTAATTTTTTTTTTTCTGTAGGTGATCATTCTGTTTAGTGATATTCAAAAAGGGCAGGGATCACAAACAACTATGCGGTCAGTTCCGCGAGCAAACATGCCTTATAGGATCCCTTATAGGGAACGCACATAGAAAATGTGAGACGGAGAAAAGGCAGGAGTAGAATCGGTCCCATGAAATACATAAGGATTCTACTTGTGAATGCCGTTGGTCTCGCACAAAAGGATCTGTTAAGGCAACGTGGGATGTGAAATGTTGGCCAGACAGTCTGCCAAATAAGGGAGCCATTATGTGAGACACGGTGTAGTGAGGTGGCAAGAATATTTAATACGGTTATAACCATATACAGAGGAATTCCATCACTGGGTAAACAAGGTCCTGAAACTGAGAGCATGTAAGCGGCAGAGGATACTTGATCGAGGCGCGCTGACTGGAAATCAACGTGGCCTAAGCGGGGTAGAGCACGTGAATCGGGCGAGGAAGAACCCAATCACACAGCGTCTTTATGTAAGTGTAGTCAATCTTGCTAATTAATCCCCTTGCCGGACATTTGCTTCAAGGTAGACTGTAGTATAAATTGCCGATATAAGCAAACAACTGAGGTACAAGAAGCAGTTCAGAAGAATGAGATGCAATATATAGAAAAAAAGTTCATTTACCGGACGTTTCGGATGCTAATTCTAACCCAATATCAGTTAGTCGCAGATAACTGATCGCATATCACTCTCCTGTAGTAGAAATCTCATTCCTAAAACCGAGAAGGTACGCGATGCAACAGATAGATTACCGGGAGATATTGGCTGGAAATCAACGGCCCCCAAAGGGATGGGGAAGTGCAGTGGGCGCGAATTGGATGAGGAAGAAACCAGTCACACAGTACCCTTCTACCAATGCAGTAAATTCTGATAATAAAAACCCCGTTTTCAAGGCATTTACTGCAAAGGGAACTGTATTAGAAATCTCAATGTAACCTCCACTGGCGTTACTTTAGATTTCAACTGGTTCTGCACACACTAAAACGCATATAGCAAAGTCACTGTACTCAGACCTAGCCGAGGAGCTTACCACCAAAGCCACCGTCCGTAAAGGCAAATCTGCGATGTCCCAAAGCCGGCGAACGCACTCCAAGGGGTGCATCTCTCCAGGCGCCGCCAGCACCACTGGCCGTCGTAGCGGATGAAGAAGAGGGCACAAGGGAAAGGAGATCGCGCACACAGAGACCAAGGCTAGTGGATGCGGAGACCAGATGAGGCGTGCTACCGGTAGCGCGCAACTCGACCGAAGCTGTCACGGAAGAGGGCTTACAGGTGCGCATGAAGAGGCAGAGGCAACGAGCCACAACCGCGGGCGTAAGTTCTTCGGCACTGAAGTCTGACAGCACCACACGCATGACATCC
>WEDG01013026.1:0-11099 GCA_017591395.1 Schistocephalus solidus
AATATATATATATATATATATATATCATACCCAATCCCAAGGGTGGCCCACCTGGGATTCGACTGGGTATGACTGGCTGATGACGGCTAATAAGCCAGAAATGGCCATTCCGGTCTCCCTCGTCTTTGTCGGTTCCACTTTCTCAACATATGCTACATGTCGCTTGCGACCGCCTGCATAGTTAAGCACGATTTCCGCAGTAGAGTCCTTTGGGTGGACGCTTGTTGCGAGTGATCTTCTTGTCGCATATGCATATGGCTTTCCAAAGGTGCTCAAAACAGATGCACCATTGAGGATCATAGTATCGTTTATTGGATCCTGGAGCCCAACTGATCGGATTTTAACTCGCAATATTACATGCCTACCTAAATCAGATAAGTAGCCAAGCAAATAGTAATTAAAACGTGTTCTTACAATACACATTTTTTACCCTGTGCCGTGCAGTGAGGACGTGGATCCAATCACTCTGTTGGCTGGAATCGCTGACCGGGATGCGGGGTGCTTGCGAACACTGCCCAAATGCCGTCGGCGCCGAATACTCGCCCGTATGGAGGGCCTCTCGAAGTTCATCAACCACACCCTCCTGCGTCTTAACAACGAGCTGGCGGGTGAGCTGCAAGAACTTTTTGATCAGCAGGTGAATCTCAACGTCCAGGTCCACCATTTATCTCTTCTCCACCAACAGCACCAGCAGCAACAACAGCAGTCTTCCGTGCCCCAAGAGTCAACTGAATTATCTGCATCACCCCCTCTCTCCCCAGTATTCCCAAGGAAATTCAGCTAAATCATTCTGTCCTCCCTTTCGCCGTGTTTCTATCAAAATATATTTGAAACCACTCTCTGGTTTGGTTGGATTTTTTGTCGATCTAGTCACTATCCACCTCGCTCTTTTCACCTCTGTTTTCCCAAATGGTTGTTCACTTTACGCCAAGTTTCTGCTTTGTTCTATTTTGATGGCAAGCCCCTTGACTTTCCAATTGTGTTTTTTTTAATTTAATCTGTGCAATCGCCGTCAGTCAAACGTCCCAGAAAATTGATTTTGCGGTATTTCCATTTCTTTGGGAACACCAGACTTTCAAGCAATCCTAATTACCTGAATTTTCAGGCAATTTGTGGTTTTAAAAACGTTTAAGAGTAAACCATGTTTGTGTGCACCCCTTGATCGATATATCTCTTGATGTATTATTTTTCACTGTCTCTCGGGCAGTCAGCGACCTTTCCTTTATGAACCGCCACTATCATTGAGAGTATCTCAGTAGGTAAATTTACACACACGAGAGTTTGATTGTCGTATTCCGACGATATCCATTGTATGCTGGTGCCGAAACGGTGACTTGTGGGTGGATTAGTGTTAAGTGATAGTAGAATTGCGCTGCAGCTACCGCACACTCTCCTCCTCCCCCACCTGAGCCCGGTGTCATGACAGAGTCAAGAAGACCGGAGATGGGAGGGCGTAGGTGGATGGCGCGGCCGAAGCCGCCCCTGGGCATACAACCACACATGACTCGGATCCCACGCAGTGACAGTGCCATAAAGGCAACATTAAGAAGGAGCCATTGCAGCCTGACTCTCAGTCCGCCAGTCAGCCACTACAAACAAACACACAATTGGGCTGACCACGTGGTCCGAGTTATCCCGTCAGTTGGCAACGTTCCAAACCACGGCCTTTAGTGCACCGTGATAGTTTCAAGCGCGTCAGATTGTTTATAGTGAGGAACATGCGCTGAGCCGTCGACCTCACTCTCCCCCACCCCACAATCAGACCCCCGTCCGAGCCGGTCTGATGCGGAATCAGGCGCAGCTGCTGGTGACCTCGTCTACGCGTACTACGTACACAAAGTGGCCCCGTAAACACAGCACCAGGGGGTTGAATGGCTCACATTTTTTAGATAGCCAGAGGTCACGTTAAGAAGGAGCCATCGCAGTCTGACTCTCAGATCACCAGTCAGCCACGCCACATAACACACATTGGACTGACTGCGAGATCTGAGTGTAATTGTCAGTTGGTGGTCTTCCAACCCATGGCACTGATCGCCACGTGATATTCTAAAGCTCAGATCACACATGCAGAGAAGGAACCGAAGATCATACTTGCCTCAAACAGTTATGCAGACTGAGGGCATGTTTTTTGTGATGTTACGTGTTATCACGTGAAATGCCGAGACTGATATGGAGAGATATAATGTGGCATAGCCAGCGCTCTTCTACCACAGGTTTTCGTGGAGACGCATGTGACCCAATAGGCCGATCCGTTTTTTGAATGTGCATGGGCAGTGCAAACAGTTGATTCGGATGCTGCGGTGTATATTGGTTCTCCTGGCACTGGTTCGCCGGTCTCTGTGCGATGGATTCGCAAGTAATCGACCTGACCGATGCGTGATGTGCATGTGCTGTGACAATGAGAAACAGACACGTCACGATGAGCTGGGTCTGTGGGGGTTCTGCTGCCGGTATTGGCAGTCGCACGCATGGAAGGACTATAGGGAGTGCTAGTGGGTGCGTGAGATGTGTTAGTATCGCGGTGGATTCCGCTTTCGTGGATGCGCATGTGTCTGATCAGGCCCATACGATGAGTGGATGCAGTAAGGGCAATGGAGGTGGCTGTTTCTGCTCTGTGTTTTCACTCTAGGCACAAGTTCACCATTCTATGGATTCGCAATTGACCGAACAGGCCGATGTGTGCGATGAAGGTGCGATCGCAATGAGGACAGGTTATTACCGCGTCCTTGTCGCTGGTACTGGGGGGGGGGCGTGGTGGAGGTAGCAGGTGGCAGGCAGTTTTAGTGGGGCAGGTGGTGTTCTTCGCCGTAAGGGTGGGGGAGAGAGGAAGGTATCGGTGCTCAAGGGCGGCGGGGGATCGATGAAATTGTTATCAATGGTTGGGGTGATCATCGTCGTGGCTTCTGAGGCAGGTATGGCAGAAGATCATGTCTTGGGATCGTTATTGCATTGAGTTCGAAGATTTCCTACCGGGCCGATTCGCGCGCGAAATGTGCGTTGACAGCGTCTGTATGTTGGCAGGGCTTGTGCATTAGCGGTGTTGATCCGAGGTGCGTGTGACTTGCAAGCCGTCATTTTTGCCTTAGCAGCGGTGATCCGGTTGTCTTCGTATCTTCGCAGATCTTTTCCACGCTGGTCTGTCATGGGTGAGGTTCTCCCAAGTCTCCCGGTTGATTTGCAGTTGCTTCAGAGATTTTTTCAAAGTGTCCTTGTAGCGTTGTTCTTGACCTCTCTGTTGGCGCGCACCCATAGCGTCATCTCCGTAGTAAAGTCGTTTGGCCGTCCTTTCTCACCTGGTGGTCGCTCTACCGCAGTTGTGCTTGCGTATATGCGGAGGATTCCGGTTCGCTCCAGGACTTCAGTTTCCGGCGTCCTGTCTTGCCATATCAGCTTCAGTATTCTGCGGCAGCAACTGAGATAGAAGTGATTCAGCTTCCTTGCTTGGTTTGTAAAGATGGTCCATGTCGCCGCTCCGTAAAGGATTGTCGCCGTTTAAATATATATCGTGTTCATAATCTCCTGAAGAAGAAGAGCTGGTGACTTCATGGATCGAAATGTATTTTTACTGACGTATCGAAAACCTCGCTTCCATCATCAGAGTATAGTGCTTGCTGCTTCTGGTGATCTTGAGTTTGACTTGACGCGTGCCTCGTATTATATTTATGGTGGACGCGTGAACTTTGACCTGCCCGTTCACTGCTGAATTCCTTGGACCTCCCCGAGGTTGAACGCCGGCGGGCTCGCTCGACCGCTGTCCCATTTGGAGCCGTCGTAGGTTTAGATAAAGCAGCATGCCTGTTGGCTTCCCTCACGTCAATCAGCGGACGGATCAGTCGTTGCGGCTCTCGTGAGTTCAGCCAAGGCCAATAAGGCAAACGAACTCGCGGAACCGAGAGCCCACGCTCACGGAAACGTGGGGTGGCTGCCGAAGGTCACATGACCAAAGTCAAACGCTGCCTCAACGATGCGCCCATAAAACAGAGCCCAACTCACGATAGCAGTAACGATTGATCAGTCCACTGATTGACGTGGGTGAAGCCAACAGACATGCTGCCTTGCCTAAACCTGTGACGGCACCAAAGGGGACAGCGGTCACGCGAGCCCGCCACCGTTCAACTTCGGGGAGGTCTAAGGAAGTCAGCAGCAAACGAACAAATCGAAGTTCACGCGTCCAACATGGATATAATACGAGGCACGCGGCAAGACTGAATAACTCAAGACCACCGGGAGCAGCAAGCACTATACCCTGATGATGGAAGTGAGAACGCTTTTGAAACGTGAGTAAAAATAAAATTCGGTCCATGAACTCGCCCCCTCTTCTTTGTCGTCTTATTCAGGAGGTGATGAACGCGATAAGATTTCGGTACCTGGAATCTTTAAGCATATTAATATATATATATATATATATATATATATATATATATATATATATATATATATATATTCAAACAGGAATAGGCGCACACCGATCTAGTGGCTTCCCGGAGCAAACAAGCTCCGTATGGGTGGCAAAGGTCACGAACAGGCAACCAATTACCAGGCCGAAGTCGGCCAAGTTATAATTGCAGAGAGGAGACACGAGAGAGAATATGGGTAGATTGATACAGTCTGTTTCGGGCTTATTTTGCCTTCATTCAGCCAATCATAACCCTGACTACCAGCTGGGACTGGAAACACAAACATGCACTCGAGTAAGGTGCAGACAGTCCACACACTGGGTCTAGCATATGGGTCATAAGCACTTCATCGGACCGAAGTTCATCAGTGCCTCACCACCTGTCATTCTCTGTCGCTGCAGATCGGGTATTTATTCAAACAGGAATAGGCGCACACTGATCTAGTGGCTTCCCAAAGCAAACAAGCTCCGTATGGGTGGGTGGTAGTCAGGGTTATGATTGGCTGAATGAAAGCAGAATATATATATATATATATGATAAAATAAGGCTCGTCGGAAAATTGAGGTTTACTCGTGAACTTTCAAGCTGGTTACATCAACCCGTCGTCAGACGAAATGAGAAGTGAGAGTTGGGATTGTCACGTTGGAAGGTTTAGGGGCACTGAGGTTACATCGACAGACTGACGCCATGGTGGGTTGGGGGTCGTGAATCGTGTTACGATAGCTGTCGTATGTAAGGGGAGGGGCGCTAGAGTTTTGAAAGTAAGTCACGTGGCGGGAGATGCAGAGTCAGTGAGGTTACACGTGGCTGGGGACGGATTAGCAGTTGTTGTTTTAAGGTGGACGCAATTCAGTGGACCATGCACGCAGACCTTCATAATGCGCATCCAGATCGACATGGTGGTTGATACTGTTTGCGCCGGAGTGCAAAGCTTCGATGAATTCGCGTGCCTGTTTGGTGCTTGCCATGGTAAACACTTCAGTTCCCTCCCAATTGAAGCGGTGGTCGCAATCAACGACGTGCGCAAACACGAGAGACAAGGGATCGCGTCGGCGGATGGCCAGTTTGTGTTCGTTTATGCGGGTCCCGATTCATTGGCCTATATGGCCTACGTAAGCGCAATAGCAATTCGCACATGGAATGCGGTAATTAACATTGGTTTTTTGCTCTTTGGGTGCGGGATCTTTAACATGTGATATTGCTGCCCGCAAGGAGGACGCTGGCTTGTGAGCGATGCAGATGCCAAATCGGTCTAATTGTTGGGCGATCGTTTCCGAAATGCCCTGTGTGTATGGCAATGAATGGGATTTCCTCGGTACAACTTCTCCAATAGATATCTGAAATTGTGGTTGCTTATAACTTCGGAAAACAGTTTTTCACGAAGCTCCTCGGGTATCTGTTCGATCGAAATAGTTGGTATAAATAGGCAAGTTCTTTTTTAAGTAGATACTCGCTATTACAGTACCGGAAGGCGCGGTGAAAAAGAGCTCGAACGCAGCTTCATTTGTGGGCAGCAGAATGATTGCTTCCATAGTTGAGGATTATTTAGGCATTGGAGTCTTTTCTGTGGACGCTGGTTGTGAGCTTGCCATCACTCAATCTTTGCACAGTGACGTCGAGAAACTGTAGGATGTCGCCTGTTGCTCCTTCGCGAGTGAATTGTAAACCGGGGAAGACACCATTAAGACTTTCATGCAGCCGTTCCACTTCGCAGTTGTTAATGACCACGAAGGTACCATCTACGTAGCCGAGCCACATTTTGGCCTGAGGTTTTGAACCACAGCTTCTTCTAGGCTTTGTACAACTAGCTCGGTAAGTAGCCCCGATATCGGTAAACCCATTGGAGTACCCTTGTTTACCATCGAATTGACAATTATTCTTAAGGCAGAGCCAGAGCATGTTTAAAACGTCCTGCGTTGGAATGTATATTGGCGTTTCTTCTACACGTCGAGCTACGCTCTCAATTGCCAGGTTATGTGGCATTGAGGAAAAAAGAGAAACCACATCAAACGATAGAATGCATTCATCAGTACTTACAGGAAGGCCTTGCATTCTTGGAAGATAAGCATGCGAGTTGCTGATTATGTACTGTGAACCATTACGTAGGGGCTTTAGGTGTTTGTATAACCACTTGGCAAGGTTATAAGTAGGTGAGGCCAACCGGATTGCCGCCGCCAAGGCCAAAAGAGTGGCACGAAAGTCACCAACGCCCCGGTCCAACATCGTCGATGCCCAGGCCCTGCCAACATGCCCACGCTGTCAACGCATCTTCCGCGCGCGAATCGGCTTGGTTGGACATCTTCGGACGCAATGCACCATCAATCCAAAAATTTCAACTTCACGTCATATTCTGCCAACCCTCCTTCAGACTCCCCCCACCCTCACTCCTGGCATCAATTCCATTACTCTCACCATCATATAGACCACATCCCTCTACTCATTGCCTGTTACCCCCACCACCGCCTTCGCCTTCACTACCGCCTCTACCACCATCACTAATGGAGAATCTCTCATTAACTGTCTTCAATGCGACCGCACATTCACCTCACGCATCTGACTGGTGAACCAGTGCCTGGAGCACCAACACACAACAGAGATCGTCGCCTCCGCTGCCCGCACTGTCCTCGCGCATTCACTCATCGCGTGGGCCTATTCGGTCACATGCGCATCTGTGACAGCGGAATTCACCGCAATGCCGACAACAACGATACATCATGCTTACCCTCCATTCCTTCCATTCATACCGCCACTGCCACCCCCACTACAATGAATGACATCCCCCCAGCCTTTACCGATTTCTCCTGCCCAAAATGCGCCCGCATTTTCAACTCAGCACCGGCCTGGTCGGTCACCGGCGAATCCATCACACGGAAGCTGGTGAACCAGTGCCTAGGGTTCCGACATACAGCGGCCGCGCCCGCCTCCACTGCCCTCACTGCTCCCGCACATTTACACACCACATGGGCCTATTAGGACACATGCGCCTCCACGACAAACTGCGGTAAACCACCGCAGGCTAAGCCACATCAGCGCACACCATCTACACTAATACATAGACAACAGCCTCACAATAATTATAATGTACCTGATAAAATCACGGTTTCCTAGAAGCCGTGTCTTGGAAGGCTACTAATCTGACGCTTACACCAGACCATGCCGTCGGCTCAGTGTATATGCTGTTTGTGTCGAGTGGCTGATCAGTGGAATGGGAGTCAGACGGTGATGGCTCCTCCATATCCCCAAAGTAAGTTAATCCTGGTGTGTGCGTTATGAGGGCCAGGTCATGCTGTGGCGCAAAAAGATGGATACGCCGAACCGTCAGTCAATGCGCCCACTCCCACCTCAGACAACTGACCGGCTCGGACGGTGGTCTGATTTCGGGGGTGGGGAGAGAGTGAGGTCGACAGCTCAGCGCATTTACCTCACTATAAACAATCTGACGCGCTTGAACCTATAACGGTGCGCTAAAAGCCGTGGCTTGGAAAGTTGCAACTGATGGGATAACGTGGACCGCGTGGTCAGCCCAATGTTTGTTTTATGTGGAGTGGCTGACTGGCGGACTGAGTATCAGGCTGCAATAGCTTCTTCTTAATGTGGCCTTTATGGCACTCCCACTTCGTGGGATCCGAGTCAGGTGTGGTGGTACACCCAGGGGCGGATCTGGCTGCGCCAGCCACCTGCGCCCTCTCCCATTTCCGGTCTTCTTGACTCTGTGATGACACCGGGCTCTGGTGGGGGAGGAGGAGGAGAGAGTGCGGTAGCTGCAGCGCAAGGCTACTATAACTTAAAACTAATTCACGCGCAAGTCACCGTCCCTGCACCACCGTCCATCTGCATAAACGACAACATGAGACTGAACAGGGTGGGTGCCAATACGCAGCCCTGCTTCACTCCGTTAGTCACTGCGAATGCTTCGGATACCATCCCATTGTCAGTGACGCGCGCCGTCATCGCATCATGAAGCTCACGCACCATGTGCGTGAATCGCTCAGGACAGCCAAATTTCTGCATAACTTTCCACAGTCCATCGCGATTTACCGTGTTAAATTCTTTTGTTAAATCCACGAAGGTAGTGTTTAGGTGAGTTCGCATCTCGTGGTATTTCTCTTGTAGCTGGCTGGCGGCAAAGATCATATCGGTTATTCCGCGGTGTCTGCAGAAGCCACATTGGCTTTCCGGGCTCAGGCCCTGCTCTAGGTGACCGTTCAGACGATTGAGAAGGAACCGGGCAAAGATCTTCCCGGTGATGTTGAGCAACAAGATGCCTCTGTGATTATCACAGAGTTGCCGGTTCCCCTTCCATTTTTAGTGATGGACGATGGTCACGTCATTGAAATCCTGAGGAACTTGTCCTTGGCGCCACATCTCCTGGAAGAGTGTTGTGAGTTCTGCCATCAGCCGGGGACCTCCATGCTTGTAAACTTCTGGTGGGATTGAGTCGGATCCCGGTGCTTTACCGCTGGAAATCTGCTGCACGGCCCGGATGGTTTCTGGTACGGAAGGCGGCAGATCCAGGTCATTGTTCGTGTCCACTTGTGGGAGCCAGTCAATGGCAGCATCGGAGATGGCTTATGAGCAATTAAGGACACTTCTGAATTGCTTGGGCCAGCGCTTCAGAATTTCCGATTTCTCTGTCAGCAGTGTTGTGCCAACAGAGCTGAGCAGCGGTGCGGTCCCTTTGATACACGGGCCATAGTTGGCCTTAATGGCGTTGAAAAGGTTTTTCATTTCATTGCGGTCCGCATGCCCCTGGATTTCCTCAGCCTTTCGGAGCATCCAGGCATCCTGCATCTCCCACAGCCGTTACTGTACAAGGCGCCGGCATCTGAAGAAGGCAGCTTTGGTGGCGTCAGTCTGAACGTCCATGTAGGCTTTGTGTAGTCCATTCTTCTCCACGAGTAAGTTGCTGATGTCGGCGTAATTTTTGTCAAACCATTCCTGGTGTTGACGGCGTGCGTGTCCAAGGACTTCGATGGCGGTGGACTGGATGACATTTTGCAGTTGACACCATCGTGTCTCCACGGTAGCATTATCATCTGGAGCGTGCAGGTCCTCCAGTTCCTGGGTTATTTGGTTGCTGAACTCAAAACAGTGAGCGGCAAAGTTTATAAAAGAGTATTTAACTTACCTGGTGGCCTCTTACCTTGGGGCCTTCGTCGGGGTTGCAGTCGGAGCCTCATCTGGGAGATGACGAGGCGGTGATCTGTCCAACCATCGGCATCGTGGATTGCTTTGGTTACCAACACGTCCTGTCGATCTCGCCTCCGGACGAAAACATAGTCCGGCCGATGCCAGTGCCGCGACTGAGGGTGCATCCACGTGGCCTTCTCCAGCGTTGGAAGGCGGCAGAAGGTGTTCGTCAGCAGGACACGGTGTTCCGCACACGTTGGCAGAAGAAGGAGGCCATTATCGTTACAGCTACCTAGAACGTGGGTAACCCAGCACTCCCTGCCAGGCATCGTGGTCCGTCCCGACGTGGGCGTTAAAGTCTCCCAAGGACAAGTAACTTGTCCTCTTTCGGCACAGTCGCCAGCACGGCGTGCATGTCTTCGTTAAATGTGTCCCTCGCCGCATCAGAGCTCGTGATTGGGGATCTTAGGTGCTGATGATGGTGGCGAACTGGCCTCCCCGAAGAGGCCAGTGGAGGCTCATCAGGCGATCATTGATACCTTGCAGCAGACAGGACAGATGTCCAACAATGTCATTCCAAATGGCAAAGGCAACACCAGCGTCGCGTCGCTCTGCCTTTGGCCGGCCGCTTCAGAAGAAGGTGTAGCTGGCATCCACCTCCTCCAGCTGACCCTGCTCAGAGAATCAGGTGTCACTGAGTGCAGCAATTTCCACCATGTAGCGCACCAGTTCCCGGGCGACTAGCGCCGTCCTTCGTTCCGGCCGTTTGCTCCTAGGATTATCTAAAATAGAACGAACATTCCAGGCTGCTAGTGTGAGTGGACTCACCCGAGCAGCCTGGAGGGTATTGCGAGGGGATTGGGACGGGGGTTATTGTTGTTTGTTTGAGTTTAACGACCGCGTATTTTGCGATCTGCGAGCCATGGCCGGCTGCAGAAGACGTGATAACCAGCATTTGTTTAGGGCACATTTACTAGCCCCTTCCTCCGCGAAAAGGCAAGCAGTGCTGTCCCTAAATAGGGCTGCGCTGACATCCCAGACGGCTGCTGAACTCTACTTTGGGTCATGGTTTTGTTTTAGTGGAAGAACGACCCGATTTAGCCTGGGCCACCTACGGGGTTTCTGTCGCCCCTGCCGTAGGACTTTTTGAGATCGGGGAGGTGGGAGGTTCGGGAGTCAGACATACCGGTTTGTGGAGGCGCACACATAACCGGAGACCCTCATCTGGTTTAGCCCGCTGGTCGTGACGGTTGCTCGGGGTGTGGCTGCTGGGAAGAACCCATTTTCGAGCAGTCACAGGTGAGAGTTAGGTACCAGTTAGAGGCAGCCACAGGAGCATTCACTACCTGTACGAGATAAATGGAGCGACCAAATTCTATCTGTGTGGTGCTACCCCTAACAAATACCCCTATACCCCACTTGGGCACACACATATTTTCACAGCAGTCGACCGTTTCACCCGATGGACATTTTCAATTCCGATATCGGATACCTCGGCAGAAAATATTGCCTTGGTCTTCCTGCACCACTGGATTTCCAATTTTGGTGTGAAAACCACCATCAACACTGACC
>WEDG01013034.1:0-39926 GCA_017591395.1 Schistocephalus solidus
CAACTCAAATGCCCGCCGCCAAATCCACCGATGGGCCGAGGAGCGAACGACAAACATGAATCAACTTACAAGGCCGAGCGACTGGGCACTTCGGTTCATTCGATTATCTGCAGTTAACGTTTTCCGCAATGGAGATTTGACCAAGCACACTGAAACGTCAAATGAGTTTATTCCTGCGAGTGTATTTCTCATTGGAATCCTTAGGCGTGGAGTTATATGCAACATATTCAAATGGTTTTTCACCTAATACTGCTCTTTACTAAAGTCGTTATCGCAGAATAAATTATAATAATGCATAAGACAAAATATATGCGATAAGAACCCATCAGAGCTTCTTGATCTGCTTGTATTTATCTGCCCTCAAGAGTCAGCATGTTTGGTTGTCAGAAGACTAACCGCACACTGAATACAGTCCAACCATCGAAGTTCTTTTTAAGTGTTTGACATGGACCGTCACTAGCAGGTCAGTAGCTTTAAAATAACAGGATGAATCTGTAAATAACCAAGTATTTTCAAAACGGAGAATATCAAAATGTTTAGCACACTGCCAAAAAAAAAAAAAAAAAAAGTGGCAGATGGTGCGAGACACCTTATGTCTCACCATGTGAAACTGTCGATTAACTAGGAATTCAAGTTTTTGAAAACGCAACACCATTTGGACTATTCATAATCAGACCTATAAAAGTAATATAAAGGAGGTTGTTGCAGTTAACGTGTAAACATTCAATAAACAGTCAGTATGGAGTAGAGGGAGTTACGTGCAGGGCTTAAATGCTGCCCTCTCGCGGCACGATAGGAGGAAAAGTAGGCGTCCAACTCATTGGCCGGCATTCCCTTAAGCGCGACGCAGGTATGAAAGTGGGCAATACGTGAAAAATTGTTTTGTCTTTCATAGTGACGATCCATTTTAGGCTTCACAATCTTCTAAATGCTGAAGTAATCCTTTACAGCACAGTACTTTACCAATTTCATGTGATGATGTTCGCACAGTTTTTCTTTCGTTGAAGAAATGACGCAAGAAAATCGTTTGGGGTAAAGTCGTGCAGAGAGTGGCAAAAATAATGTTTTTGCGCAGGAATTGTGCCGATTGACTTGCCACTATATTGGGAGCTTTGGAACGAGATAACTGCCACGATAAGAGGCAGTTGGAGCTGTTTATCGTTTATATTGTTGCTGTGGGCCGACAACGTTGGAGAAACTGGAAGACTGCGGGCAACTGCTGAAGCGAAATTACAATAATTCTCAGGTTGCGGATCATTCGGCAAAGGGCATAACTTCGTTCGATAAAGCCGAGACGTTTCGGCGAGATTTATTATCTGCATAAAAGCGGACTTTGCGTTAATCGATACAAGATCACTGCGTATTAACGGTAAGCGACCTCTGAAAAGCTGGATTCTCGGTATTAAGACTCAGCTCGGTCGGCGAAATATAAACGGCTTGAAGTGTACTCAGGGCAAATAATTTTCCAAATACGATGACATTAAGGCAGTATCTTGGCTATCACTCAAACATTAAATAGCAGGTGGCGCAGTTTCCGCGGATGATGACCCTCATGCCGGCCATCAAAACATTTATTGACCAGATCGCAGCGTCATGATCGTTGGAAGGGGCCGTCACAGGTAGTAGCATAGCGATGGGCTGCAAATCAATAAGCATGCCTATTGGACTTCCCAACATAAGGCCTTTGCGTCACTACGTACACGGCGGTCGCGGTCTAGGACGGCCACGCAGATCTCAAGAAAGCTGCTCAGACACGGCCCGAGAGCACTCCCACCCGAGGAGAGAAGAAAAGAGCCAGCCGGTCCTCCGACTAAGGGAACGAGTCACAGAGGCACGCAACTCAAAATGCCGCCATGAAATCCACCGATGGGCCGAGGAGCGAACGACAAACATGAATCAACACGAGGCCGAGCGACTGGGCGCTTCCGGTTCTGTTCGATTATCTGCAGTTAACGTTTTCGCAATGGAGATTTGACCAAAGCACACGCAAACGTCATATTATAAATGAGTTTATTCCTGCGAGTGCGTTATTTCTCTCACATTGGAATCTTAGGCGTGAGTTATATACAGCTGCGTATTCAAATGAATTTTCACTAATGCACTCTCTTTACTAAAAGTCGTTATCACAGAATAAATTGTAATAATGCATAGGCAAACATGTATGCGATTTTTGGGAAACCCATCAGAGCTTCATGATCTGCTTTGTGTTGTCGTACCCTCAAGAGTCAGCATGTTTGGTTGTCGAAGCATACTTTTTCTTTAGATACAGTCCCTTCATCGAAAATTCTTTTTAAGTGTTTGACATGGACCGTCACTAGCAGGTCCGGTAGCTTTACTAAAAAATAACAGGATGAATCTGCTTAAATAAGCAAAAAAATGTTTTTCAAAACGGAGAATATCAAAAATGTTTAGCAGACTGCTAAAAAAGTGGCCAGATAGTGCGAGCACCTTATGTCCACCATGTGAAACTAGTCGATTAACAAAGGAATTCAAGTTTTTGAAAACGTACCATTTGGACTATTCATAATCAGACCTATAAAAAGTAATATAAAGGAGGTTGTTGCAGTTGACGTGTAAACATTCAATAAAGCAGTCAGTATGGAGTAGAGGGTTACGTGCAGGGCTTAAATGCTTGCCACTATCACCGGCTGTGGGAGGAAAAGTAGGTGTCCAATCATTAGCTACATTCCCTTAAAGCGCGACAGGGCGGAGTATGAAAGTGGGCAATAATGGCGAAAATTGTTTTGTCTACAATGACGATCCATTTAGGAGTCACAATCTTCTAAATGCTGGTAACTTTACAGCACAGTATGCTTTACCTCATGTGATGATGTTCGCTGCAGTTTTTCTTTCGTTGAAGAATGATGCAGAAAAACGTTTGGGGTGTCGTGCAGGAGGGCAAAAATAATGTTTTATGTGCAGAATTGCAAATAGACTTGCACAATTTATATTAGAGTTTGGAATGAGATAACTGCCACGGTAAGAGGCGGTTGGAGTTGTTTATCGTTTATATTGTTGCTGTGGGCAAAAACAACGTTGGAGAAACTGGAAGACTGCGGCAACTGCTAAGCGAAATTACAATAATTCTCAAGTTGCGGATCATTCGGCAAAAAAGGCATAACTTCTAGTTCGATAAAGCCGAACATTTCGCGAGATTTAATTATCTACTAAAACGAGACTTGCGTTAATCGTATTTTACAAGATCACTGCGTATTAACAAGTAAACGACCTCTAAACTGATTCTCGGTATTAAGACTCAGCTCGGCCAGCGAAATAAGCAACTTGAGAGTACTCAAGGCAAATAATTTTTCAAATACAATGCCATTAAGGCGGGTATCTTAGCCATTATCACTCCAAACATTAAATACGGGTAACGCAATTTCGCGGATGATGACCCTCATGCCGGCCATCAAACATTTTATTGCACCAGATCGCGAGTCATAATCGATGGAAAGGGGGAGCCGTTAATTTTCAAATGCATGTAGTAGCATAGCGACTGCCAAATCAATAAACATGCCTATTGGACTTCCCCAGCTTATAAGGCCTTTGCGTCCTTTACGTACACGGCGGTCAGTACAGGACGGCCACGCAGATCTCAAGAAAGCTGCTCAGACACGGCCCGAGAGCACTCCCGCGAGGGAGAGAAGAGCCAGCCGGTCCTCCATTAAGGGAACGGAGTCACAAGGCACGCAACTCAAATGCCCGCCATAAATCCACCGATGGGCCGAGGGAGCGAACGGCAAACATGAATCAACACAAGGCCGACGACTGGGCACTTCCGGGTTCTGTTCGATTATCTGCAGTTAACGTTTTCGCAATGGAGATTTGACCAAGCACACTGAAACGTCATATTATAAATGAGTTTATTCCTGCGAGTGTGCGTTATTTCTCTCACATTGGAATCTTAGGCGTGAGTTATATACAGCTGCGTATTCAAATGAATTTTTCACCTAATACTGCTCTTTACTAAAGTCGTTATCGCAGAATAAATTGTAATAATGCATAGGCAAACATATATGCGATTTTTGGGAAACCCATCAGAGCTTCATGATCTGCTGTGTTGTCTGCCCTCAAAGAGTCAGCATGTTTTGGTTGTCAGAAGGCAACACTTTTCTTTAAGATACAGTCCCTTCATCGAAATTCTTTTTAAGTGTTTGACATGGACCGTCACTAGCAGGTCCGGTAGCTTTACTAAAAATAACAGGATGAATCTGCTTAAATAACCAAAAATGTTTTCAAAACGGAGAATATCAAAATGTTTAGCTTTTACTGCTAAAAAAAGTGGCAGATAGTGCGAGCACCTTATGTCACCATGTGAAACTGTCGATTAACAAGGAATTCAAGTTTTGAAAACGTACCATTTGGACTATTCATAATCAGACCTATAAAGTAATATAAAGGAGGTTGTTGCAGTTAACGTGTAAACATTCAATAAACAGTCAGTATGGAGTAGAGGGTTACGTGCAGGGCTTAAATGCTTGCCCTATCACCGGCTGTGGGAGGAAAAGTAGGTGTCCAATCATTAGCTACATTCCCTTAAGCGCGACGGGGCAGGTATGAAAGTGGGCAATAATGTGAAAATTGTTTTGTCTACAATGACGATCCATTTAGGAGTCACAATCTTCTAAATGCTGGTAACTTTACAGCACAGTACTTTACCTCATGTGATGATGTTCGCACAGTTTTTCTTTCGTTGAAGAATGATGCAGAAAACGTTTGGGGTGTCGTGCAGAGAGGGCAAAAATAATGTTTTATGTGCAGAATTGCAAATAGACTTGCACAATTTATATTAGAGTTTGGAATGAGATAACTGCCACGGTAAGAGGCAGTTGGAGTTGTTTATCGTTTATATTGTTGCTGTGGGCAAAAAAACAACGTTGGAGAAACTGGAAGACTGCGGCAACTGCTAAGCGAAATTACAATAATTCTCAAGTTGCGGATCATTCGGCAAAAAAGGCATAACTTCTAGTTCGATAAAGCCGAACATTTCGCGAGATTTAATTATCTACTAAAACAAGACTTGCGTTAATCGTATTTTACAAGATCACTGCGTATTAACAAGTAAACGACCTCTAAACTGATTCTCGGTATTAAGACTCAGCTCGGCCAGCGAAATAAGCAACTTGAGAGTACTCAAGGCAAATAATTTTCCAAATACAATGCCATTAAGGCAGGTATCTTAGCCATTATCACTCAAACATTAAATACAGGTAACGCAATTTCCGCGGATGATGACCCTCATGCCGGCCATCAAACATTTATTGCACCAAATCGCAGTCATAATCGATGAAGGGGGAGCCGTTAATTTTCAAATGCATGTAGTAGCATAGCGACTGCCAAATCAATAAACATGCCTATTGGACTTCCCCCAGCTTATAAGGCCTTGCTTCCTTACGTACACGGCGGTCAGTACAGGACGGCCACGCAGATCTCAAGAAAGCTGCTCAGACACGGCCCGAGAGCACTCCCACCCGAGGAAGAGAAAGAGCCAGCCGGTCCTCCATTAAGGGAACGAGTCACAAGGCACGCAACTCAAATGCCCGCCATAAATCAACCGATGGGCCGAGGGAGCGAACGACAAACATGAAGCAACACAAGGCCGAGCAACTGGGCACTTCCGGTTCTGTTCGATTATCTGCAGTTAACGTTTTCGCAATGGAGATTTGACCAAGCACACTGAAACGTCATATTATAAATGAGTTTATTCCTGCGAGTGTGCGTTATTTCTCTCACATTGGAATCTTAGGCGTGAGTTATATACAGCTGCGTACTCAAATGAATTTTTCACCTAATACTGCTCTTTACTAAAGTCGTTATCGCAGAATAAATTGTAATAATGCATAGGCAAAAATATATGCGATTTTTTGGGAAACCCATCAGAGCTTCTTGATCTGCTTGTGTTGTCTGCCCTCAAGAGTCAGCATGTTTGGTTGTCAGAAGGCAACACTTTTCTTTAAGATACAGTCCCTTCATCGAAGTTCTTTTTAAGTGTTTGACATGGACCGTCACTAGCAGGTCCGGTAGCTTTACTAAAAATAACAGGATGAATCTGCTTAAATAACCAAAAATGTTTTCAAAACGGAGAATATCAAAATGTTTAGCACACTGCTCAAAAAAGTGGCAGATAGTGCGAGCACCTTATGTCCACCATGTGAAACTGTCGATTAACTAGGAATTCAAGTTTTGAAAACGTACCATTTGGACTATTCATAATCAGACCTATAAAGTAATATAAAGGAGGTTGTTGCAGTTAACGTGTAAACATTCAATAAACAGTCAGTATGGAGTAGAGGGTTACGTGCAGGGCTTAAATGCTTGCCCTATCACCGGCTGTGGGAGGAAAGTAGGTGTCCAATCATTAGCTACATTCCCTTAAGCGCGACGGGGCAGGTATGAAAGTGGGCAATAATGTGAAAATTGTTTTGTCTACAATGACGATCCATTTAGGAGTCACAATCTTCTAAATGCTGGTAACTTTACAGCACAGTACTTTACCTCATGTGATGATGTTCGCACAGTTTTTCTTTCGTTGAAGAATGATGCAGAAAACGTTTGGGGTGTCGTGCAGAGAGGGCAAAAATAATGTTTTATGTGCAGAATTGCAAATAGACTTGCACAATTTATATTAGAGTTTGGAATGAGATAACTGCCACGGTAAGAGGCAGTTGGAGTTGTTTATCGTTTATATTGTTGCTGTGGGCAAAAAAACAACGTTGGAGAAACTGGAAGACTGCGGCAACTGCTAAGCGAAATTACAATAATTCTCAAGTTGCGGATCATTCGGCAAAAAAGGCATAACTTCTAGTTCGATAAAGCCGAACATTTCGCGAGATTTAATTATCTACTAAAACGAGACTTGCGTTAATCGTATTTTACAAGATCACTGCGTATTAACAAGTAAACGACCTCTAAACTGATTCTCGGTATTAAGACTCAGCTCGGCCAGCGAAATAAGCAACTTGAGAGTACTCAAGGCAAATAATTTTCCAAATACAATGCCATTAAGGCAGGTATCTTAGCCATTATCACTCAAACATTAAATACAGGTAACGCAATTTCCGCGGATGATGACCCTCATGCCGGCCATCAAACATTTATTGCACCAGATCGCAGTCATAATCGATGAAGGGGGAGCCGTTAATTTTCAAATGCATGTAGTAGCATAGCGACTGCCAAATCAATAAACATGCCTATTGGACTTCCCCCAGCTTATAAGGCCTTGCGTCCTTACGTACACGGCGGTCAGTACAGGACGGCCACGCAGATCTCAAGAAAGCTGCTCAGACACGGCCCGAGAGCACTCCCACCCGAGGAAGAGAAAGAGCCAGCCGGTCCTCCATTAAGGGAACGAGTCACAAGGCACGCAACTCAAATGCCCGCCATAAATCAACCGATGGGCCGAGGGAGCGAACGACAAACATGAAGCAACACAAGGCCGAGCAACTGGGCACTTCCGGTTCTGTTCGATTATCTGCAGTTAACGTTTTCGCAATGGAGATTTGACCAAGCACACTGAAACGTCATATTATAAATGAGTTTATTCCTGCGAGTGTGCGTTATTTCTCTCACATTGGAATCTTAGGCGTGAGTTATATACAGCTGCGTACTCAAATGAATTTTTCACCTAATACTGCTCTTTACTAAAGTCGTTATCGCAGAATAAATTGTAATAATGCATAGGCAAAAATATATGCGATTTTTTGGGAAACCCATCAGAGCTTCTTGATCTGCTTGTGTTGTCTGCCCTCAAGAGTCAGCATGTTTGGTTGTCAGAAGGCAACACTTTTCTTTAAGATACAGTCCCTTCATCGAAGTTCTTTTTAAGTCGTTGACATGGACCGTCACTAGCAGGTCCGGTAGCTTTACTAAAAATAACAGGATGAATCTGCTTAAATAACCAAAAATGTTTTCAAAACGGAGAATATCAAAATGTTTAGCAAACTGCTAAAAAAGTGGCAGATAGTGCGAGCTTCTTATGTCCACCATGTGAAACTGTCGATTAACTAGGAATTCAGAGTTTTTGAAAAACGTACCATTTGGACTATTCATAATCAGACCTATAAAGTAATATAAAGGAGGTTGTTTGCAGTTAACGTGTAAACATTCAATAAACAGTCAGTATGGAGTGAGGGTTACGTGCAGGGGCTTTAAATGCTTGCCCCTATCACCGGCTGTGGGAGGAAAAGTAGGTGTCCAATCATTAGCTACATTCCCTTAAGCGCGACGGGGCAGGTATGAAAGTGGGCAATAATGTGAAAAATTGTTTTTGTCTACAATGACGATCCATTTAGAGTCACAATCTTCTAAATGCTGGTAACTTTACAGCACAGTACTTTTACCTCATGTGATGATGTTCGCACAGTTTTTCTTTCGTTGAAGAATGATGCAGAAAAACGTTTGGGGTGTCGTGCAGAGAGGGCAAAAATAATGTTTTTTGTGCAGAATTGCAAAATAGACTTGCACAATTTTATATTAGAGTTTGGAATGAGATAACTGCCACGGTAAGAGGCAGTTGGAGTTGTTTATCGTTTATATTGTTGCTGTGGGCAAAAACAACGTTGGAGAAACTGGAAGACTGCGGCAACTGCTAAAGCGAAAATTACAATAATTCTCAAGTTGCGGATCATTCCGGCAAAAAGGCATAACTTCTAGTTCGATAAAGCCGAACATTTCGCGAGATTTTAATTATCTACTAAAACAGAGACTTGCGTTAATCGTATTTTACAAGATCACTGCGTATTAACAAGTAAACGACCTCTAAACTCGATTCTCGGTATTAAGACTCAGCTCGGCCAGCGAAATAAGCAACTTGAGAGTACTCAAGGCAAAATAATTTTCAAATACAATGCCATTAAGGCAGGTATCTTAGCCATTATCACTCAAACATTAAATACAGGTAACGCAATTTCGCGGATGATGACCCTCATGCCGGCCATCAAACATTTATTACACCAGATCGCAGTCATAATCGATGAAGGGGGAGCCGTTAATTTTCAAATGCATGTAGTAGCATAGCGACTGCCAAATCAATAAACATGCCTATTGGACTTCCCCCAGCTTATAAGGCCTTGCGTCCTTACGTACACGGCGGTCAGTACAGGACGGCCACGCAGATCTCAAGAAAGCTGCTCAGACACGGCCCGAGAGCACTCCCACCCGAGGAAGAGAAAGAGCCAGCCGGTCCTCCATTAAGGGAACGAGTCACAAGGCACGCAACTCAAATGCCCGCCATAAATCCACCGATGGGCCGAGGGAGCGAACGACAAACATGAATCAACACAAGGCCGAGCGACTGGGCACTTCCGGTTCTGTTCGATTATCTGCAGTTAACGTTTTCGCAATGGAGATTTGACCAAGCACACTGAAACGTCATATTATAAATGAGTTTATTCCTGCGAGTGTGCGTTATTTCTCTCACATTGGAATCTTAGGCGTGAGTTATATACAGCTGCGTATTCAAATGAATTTTTCACCTAATACTGCTCTTTACTAAAGTCGTTATCGCAGAATAAATTGTAATAATGCATAGGCAAACATATATGCGATTTTTTGGAAACCCATCAGAGCTTCATGATCTGCTTGTGTTGTCTGCCCTCAAGAGTCAGCATGTTTGGTTGTCAGAAGGCAACACTTTTCTTTAAGATACAGTCCCTTCATCGAAGTTCTTTTTAAGTCGTTGACATGGACCGTCACTAGCAGGTCCGGTAGCTTTACTAAAAATAACAGGATGAATCTGCTTAAATAACCAAAAATGTTTTCAAAACGGAGAATATCAAAATGTTTAGCACACTGCTAAAAAAAGTGGCAGATAGTGCGAGCACCTTATGTCCACCATGTGAAACTGTCGATTAACAAGGAATTCAAGTTTTGAAAACGTACCATTCGGACTATTCATAATCAGACCTATAAAGTAATATAAAGGAGGTTGTTGCAGTTAACGTGTAAACATTCAATAAACAGTCAGTATGGAGTAGGGGTTACGTGCAGGGCTTAAATGCTTGCCCTATCACCGGCTGTGGGAGGAAAAGTAGGTGTCAATCATTAGCTACATTCCCTTAAGCGCGACGGGGCAGGTATGAAAGTGGGCAATAATGTGAAAAATTGTTTTGTCTACAATGACGATCCATTTAGAGTCACAATCTTCTAAATGCTGGTAACTTTACAGCACAGTACTTTACCTCATGTGATGATGTTCGCACAGTTTTTTCTTTCGTTGAAGAATGATGCAGAAAAACGTTTGGGAGTGTCGTGCAGAGGGCAAAAATAATGTTTTTATGTGCAGAATTGCAAATAGACTTGCACAATTTATATTAGAGTTTGAATGAGATAACTGCCACGGTAAGAGGCAGTTGGAGTTGTTTATCGTTTATATTGTTGCTGTGGGCCGAAAACAACGTTGGAGAAACTGGAAGACTGCGGCAACTGCTAAAGCGAAATACAATAATTCTCAAGTTGCGGATCATTCGGCAAAAAAGGCATAACTTCTAGTTCGATAAAGCCGAACATTTCGCGAGATTTAATTATCTACTAAAAACAGAGACTTGCGTTAATCGTATTTTTACAAGATCACTGCGTATTAACAAAGTAAACGACCTCTAAACTGATTTTCGGTATTGAGACTCAGCTTGGCCACCGAAATCAGCACCTTGAGAGTACTCAATGGAAATAATTTTTCAAATACAATGCCATTAAGCCAGGGTTCTTAGCCGTTATCACTATAAATTTAAATATAGGTAACGCAATTTCCGGGGATGATGTCCCTCACGCCGGCCATCAAAAATGTATTGCACCAGAGCGCAGTCATAATCGATGAAGGGGGAGCCGTTAATTGTCAAAGGCTTGTAGTGGCATAGCGACTGCCAAATCAATAAACATGCCTATTGAACTTCCTCCAGATTATAAGGCCTTGCGTCCTTACGTACACGGCGGTCAGTACAGGACGGCCACACCGATCTCAAGAAAGCTGCTTAGACGAGGGCCGAGAGCAAACCCACCCGAGGAAGAGAAAGAGCCAGCCGGTCCTCCATCGAGGGAACGAGTGACAAGGCACGCAACTCAAATGCCCGCCATACATCCACCGAAGGGCCGAGGGAGCGAACGACAAACATGAATCAACACAAAGCCAAGCAATTGGGCCCTTCCGGTTCTGTTCGTTACTCTGCAGTTAACGTTTTCGCAATGGAGAGTTGACCAAGCACTCCGAAACGTCAGATTATAAATGAGTTTATTCCTGCGAGTGCGCGTTATTTCTCTCACATTGCAATCTTAGGCGTGAGTTATATACAACTGCGTATTCAAATGAATTTTCAACCGAATACTGCTCTTTACTAAGGTCGTTATCGCAGAATAAATTGTAATAATGCATAGGCAAACCCATGCATAGGGAACCCATCAGAGGTTTTTGATCTGCTTGTATTGTCTGCCCTCAAGAGTCAACATGTTTGGTTGTCAGAATGGAACACTTTTCGTTAAGATCAAGTTGCTTCATCGAAGTTCTTTTGAAGTCGTTGACATGGACCGTCACTAGCAAGTCCGGTAGCTTTACTGAAAATAACAGGATGAATGTGCTTAAATAACCCAAAATATTTTCAAAACGGAGGATATCAAAATGTTTAGCACATTGCTAAAAAAGTGGCAGATAGTGCGAGCACCTTATGTCCACCATGTGAAACTGTCGATTAACTAGGAATTCAAGTTTTGCAAACGTACCATTTGGACTATTCATAATCAGACCTATAAAGTAATATAAAAAGGTTGTTGCAGTAAACGTTTAAACATCCAATAAAACAGTCAGTATGGAGTAGTGGGTTACGTGCAGGGCTTAAATTCTTGCTCTATCACCGGCCGTCGAGGAACAGTAGGTGTCCAATCATCCACTACATTTCGGCTTCGTCCCTTAAGAGCGACGGGGCAGGTGTGAAAGTGGGCAATAATGTGAAAATTGTTTTGTCTACAATGACGATCCATTTAGGAGTCACAATCTTCTAAATGCTGGTAACTTTACAGCACATTACTCTACCTCATGTGATGATTTTCGCACAGTTTTTCTTTCGGTGAAGAATGATGCAGAAAAGTGTTGGGGTGTCGTGCCGAGAGGGCAAAAATAATGTTTTTTGTGCTTCATTGCAAATAGACTTGCACAATTGGTACTATGATTTCGATAATGTTTGCAAAGTCAGCGATAAATTGTGAGCATTTTAACAACACGAAGAAAACGTTGTCTTATTAAACAGTTGCTTCAGCTAACAACCTGCAGAATTTGGTTATAATCTCAAGCGTGATTATTTTATCTGCTTATTTTAATTAATTTTTTCACTTAAACATGTTATTATATCGAATTTTTATCAATTTCGAAATAAAAACATAATTTAGCAGGGGTTGCAGGGTAACTATACGCATAGCACATATTATTGCTTACAGTTGTGATGATACTGTCTCTGATGATGGTTTCCATTTGGAATCTGAATTTCAGACGTATAAAGGCTTTTTTCTTTGATATCATCTACTTCTTGTCAGTTTGTTACATTACAATAACAAATATAAGGTAGGGCTTTATGCCAGGTCCTTTTTCCTGGCATGACAAAGTTGATTTTGAGATACATTCCAAGCAAATTGATGTAATTGTTAAGCATAGTGTTCATGAAGACCGAGGGGCTTAAGTCAATGGTTATTTAAGTGTTTAGAAAAAAATGGTTTAAATGTTAGTGTTATGATAAGAGATAGCTTGCAGTTTGGTGCTACGAAGACAGTTTCAATTTTAGTTACGGTTAGAGTTTGTTAACCAAAAGAACTGTGGTATTAATACTTGTCGGAATATATTGTTTGGGTTAGAAAACAAGTTCACCTTTTTTTAAAACAAAGCAGACAAATATAATGTATGGATTATAAGCCGATGACTGCATGATTTTGACTGTATAGGATAATAGGAATATTTGAATTGAACTGCTTACAATGAGCTCATTATTAAATTTCCGCTCTCAAAATTGATAATTTTGTGCTTTAATTACACTTACTTATAATAAATTACGCTCCAGTTTCAGTTTGTTTATTTTAAATATCTTTCCATCGATTCAGAAGAGGACACCTTGCATGAAGTAGGAACCCCATATGATGCAAGCGGTTCGGGCAGTACAAAGGGAAAATGAATTTTTTTGGCTCATACTCATTTTCCACATTAAAAATATCCGTCAATAAAGGTGCATTTAGATACCTGTAGCCTTCTACAAAATATATTTTCTCCATGTGTGAAATTTGTAGGAATTATACATTAGTTTTTCCCCGTGCAGATGCCTTTACCATGACACTGCTCGATGGAAATCCTTTGCATACCGAATTTAACTAATTCAAACATTGGTCTTATCTCAACCGTTTTAGATTCCAGAGTTTTATTCAGCATAAAACGCTAGTAATAATCGCCTTACACCACCCAACTTGGTGCATACGGCGGACATAGTCGAAAGCGTCGGTCAACCTTTGGTTATTATAGATTTTTTGAGAATTTATTATCTGATGAGACTTTTGTAAAAATGTAATTGTTTAAGTACTCAACGGGTCATTTACTACAAATCAGGCAAATATGTGATACCGAAAGTCTTGACCAATGACATAACTTCGGAATGGCTTGATTCATTCACAAAGTTGATATGAATTTCACTGCTAACGAATAACTGAAGGATTTCACATCTGGCATGACCGCATAGATGTAAGACTATGTTGCATATGTTCAGATTGTCAATGGTAGAAGGTAACCCTTTCTTGTCGGAAGAAACCAATAGTTATTCAATTGTTATTTCGTCATTTATTACAACTTGGCCATAATGTTTTGCGTTCCAATTTAAACATTTGTACACTAAAATCCGTTGCCAGATTCACATTGGAAATCGCATATTAATGCACCTGCATCGTCAGGTTTTGCCTTGGAGTGTGATTTCTTGACATTGTAAATTCGCCTCTTATAACACTTAATTTTTCGTGCGGCTGCTAGTAGGGGATCAAGAGTGTGCCTCAAGGAAGAACCAGATTATTGAGTCCCGTTAACGGTTGGTGAGCATTCTTCAAAAAGCTCTCCTCTGTCAACATTTAACCTCTATAGAGCAGCATGGGAAAAAAATAGTAAAAAGACTGGACGTGGAAGAGGACGTAAGCGAACAGGAAATAGAGGGAGCGCAAACTGAATAACGCCTGTCCGGCCCGTATGTGGCCTCTCTGTAGGTCCAACGAATCTACCACGTAGGCCATTTATTGGGCAAACACACATGCACACAGTTAGTTACGTTTTATGTGAACCATCATCGGCAAGGGCAAGTTTTCGTACGTTGGCTCTTTGTCTTTGTTTCAGAATAAAGCGTCCTTCTTGCGAACGCTGGAATATCGGGGTTCTAATAACGTGCCTATAAGATAAAGACATTTAATTGGTCAGTTCAAGGACTGAGTCGGGGTGCATAATCGCAAGACCGAGCGATAGACAAACGCTGCCGGCGAACGGGAATGGAAATGTTGGATTTGTTGTGCATTGCGTCCGAAGATGTCCAACAAGGCCGATTCGCGCGCAAAAGGGGCGATGACAGCGCGGGCATACTGTTGATGCCTGGGCTCAGGCGGTGATGGTCCGGGGCGCTAGTTACTTTTGTGCCGCTCATTTGGCATTCGCGAGGGTGATCGATCTGGCTTCGTAGACTGTGGTCCCTGTCTTCATTGTCCTCCTACAGGACATTCGGTTCCGGCCAAGGTCCTCCTATTTCACATGGTTGATCTGCATTTGCTTCAAGGAGTCTTCATCGTGTCCTTCTAGCGTCATACTTCACCCTTGGTTGACAAGAACTCGTGGCTCGTTTCCATAAAATACAACTGTTTATGTAATGGTTTATAATCGATCCTGAGGAGGTGGCCGCTACAACACAGTTGCGTATGTTTCAGCTGACCATATATGCTGAGAAGGCATGTTTTTTTCCGACAATTCCGTGCATTTCCTCTCCTGTCGTCATATTAAGTACGCAGTCTTCAGCGAAGAGAAAGGCACGTTTTCGGGCCGCCTTCCCCGCGTTGCGGTAAGAAGTGAATTCCCCAAAATAGGGATGCTTAGTCAACTCGGATGGCAACATGACTCGCTATGAGTCACGATTTGTGTAATTGAGAGAACAACCGATTCGCCTGCGCCGCCTACTTAATTGCATGTCGCTCTCGCCAAAAGGACACGCTTAACCATGTGGTGAGAAGAGAGGGGAGAAGGGAAATGTAGAAGAAGGAGTTAAACATCGGAGGAGGGAAGAGGGAAGAGATGAGGCGGTGGAGGAGGAGAAGTAGGAGGGAAGAGGGTAGTGGCCTCTGAAAAGGAGAGCGGGGAAGAGGGAGGGAGGACGGGGGAGGAGCAAGGGAAATGGATAAGGCGTTCAAGTTGTGAAGACACGCACAACACTGGAGATCCTCACCTGGTTTATAGCGCCGGTCATGGCTGTTGCCCGGATTGAAGCCGCAGGTATTAACAAGGTAAGAGGAGCCATGGGTGCGAGTTAGTTTCCTGGTAGAGCCAGCCATTGTAGCCTATACCGACAATATGAGACAGATGGTGTGGATAAAATACTGCATGTGTGATACATCCCATAAAATGTACCCCCTACTCCACTTTAACCACATGGTAGCTCTAGGAAACCGTGATATTCACAGGTACATGATGATGCTGAGGGTTTTTTCTATGTACTGGTGTATGCAGTGTGCGCTGATATGGCTTAGCCTACGGTAGTTTATGGCAGGTGGTCATGGAGACGCATGTGTCCTAATAGGCGGCATACGCGGTATGTAAATGTGCGGGAGCATACGGGGCTTTGGAGGCGGGCGCGTCAAATTTTATTCGGAGCACAATGCACATGTTCACCAGCCCAATCGCATTGTGTGCGGTTGCCATTTCCCTGTCCTGCTTAGGCGGCCATATAATTCATCCTTACCACTACTTCTTCTGAGTCTTCCTTTTGATTGTAGACCACCACTATTTTAGCAGTCACCTGTGGATCTGGCATTCGTTTATCCAATAAGCCGTGTCAATCTGTTTAGTGTGAACGGCCACTTATTGACAAGATGTAATCAGACTAAAGTGTATGCCAAATAAGTTGTTTGCGTGTTTAGGCGAATTGATGCCGGAACGTCCTCTAGGCACGTTGGGGCTGAGATGCAAGCTAGGAGTGCATGATGCCAAATAAACTAACCATGCTGTCCTCCGGTTCTGTCGAGATGATCAACCATTTTTCAAGATGTATGTGCAGCCGTTCGCCGACATACCTGCTGGTGCAGAATACCGGATCCATAAAACTAAAAGGAGAAGGACTTCACCGTGCACCTGTAACAACGCTTCCCTGTTCTGAACTGTTATGCATCAATAAGCTGCAGTTTAATTCTTCGAAAAAATTTGGAAAGAACGATCATGAGTTGCTTTCACTGTCAGCTTGACACTCTGCTTAATTTATTGTTCACAGTGTCCGTAAACTGGCAATAAATAAATAAATGCATTATATTGTAGCTCTCATGGATGTTAGATACGCCTTAACTTCACAAATGCCCTTCCGTTTTGTATGAAAATATAAAGATCAGGGCAGTTTGCCGCGCGTTAGCTCTTTCGGTTTGTGTCAGAACAAGGCGTCCGTTTTGTGGGCGCGTGAGAAAAGTTGTTTATCTTACGCGCCTATGAGATTTGGAGATTGTATTGGTCAGTTCAAGGCCTGAATATGGGCTGTATAATCGCGAGGCCACACGGGTGACAAACCGCGCATGGCAGACAATGGGTGTGAGATATCCTCAGGTATGTGCGCAACCGTGACACAGAAAACGCCAGGTCTAACGATTGGCCGTGCGTATACAAATTTTATACAGGTTGGCACTAGAGAAGCTGCAACAATCTTTAATAATAATAATAATAATAAGTATTGTTTTCAGAGAACTTAAGAAAAGTTTTTAATTTTCTAGAATAGCTACTTTTTCCAGAAATGCTTTAACCGTTTACTTTAATAGAAATGCAGAAAAAGAGCAATTTACGGAGAATTAAGGAAACTGGTTCTGCGATAACGTGTTCTTTGTCAGAGTTTTATTAACTGTGATAGTAATGACAGAACCTTATGTGTTGGCACAATTCAAGGTAGGGTTGCTTAGTATGGCTGCCTAAACAGGACACGGAAACGGGGACCGCTCATAATGCATGCGGTTTTGCGCCTCATTTAGGGGAAATTAGGTTAAGCATTTAGGCGTCGGATAGGGTAAAGTTAAGGGTTGGATTTAAGGGTGGGGATTTGGTCAGGATTATGTGAAGTGTTAAGCATTGTATTTGCGTTACCTGTAAGAATAAGGTTAAGGGTACGGCAAAGATTAAGCTGAAGGCTGGAATTGATATTTATTTCAGGATTAGGACATGGCACTATTAACCTTTCCGGCAAACTCTCCACCTAAGGCATGGCAGTTGTGCATAAGAGGAAGTATAATATCGGCGAAAGATATGTCCCCCTCTACATAGCAAACATGAACTTTCGTATTTAGTGTGATTTTGCCGAGTCTATTACTATTCATATTTAAAGAACATTGTAATATGCAAGAATCGGGGGTACAGACGGATCCGTACATCTTGAAGTTATGTTAGCAGTTTTTTTTTTTCGAAGCCTTTTTGTGATCAAGGAAATACGTGTGTCTTATATCTACTAAAAATTTTTGTAACGTCACAACGTTAAATCGCTAAGAAATAATTGCAATTCTTGGCGATCAATGTCATTCTTAGTGTTAACTTTAGGAGGTGGGTTTAAATCTTTAGCAGGATAGATTAAGTGGTCCATAAACGTTTTTTTTTAGCTCAGAGCTTTAGACGCTAAACAAGTTGTACTGCAAGAAGTATGACTCTTCTATGGCACAGATGTTTTTCCGTACGTTCGACATAGGGGTGCGACACCTCAGAGTGTCCACCAGCTTTCCTTTGGCTTTTTCAGGTATACGAACGCCAGAGAATAATCAAGAAAATAATTTCAGAAAAAATCAAGAACAGGACATGGAGGCAGATGATTCAGCCATGACGTTTAAGTGTCAGACCCAAAATATCAGTAAAAATTCGCGCAGAGGACAATCAATAACAGTGGAATAACAACGAACTGCCCATTGTACAAACAGGTAGCACTGCAAGTAGCAGTAATCTTATGGGGCACATATTTTATACCGTTATTCCTAAAAGTTTCTAGATTAAAGCTCAGACATGGATTATTTCGATGTTTCTCCTGCTAATTGACACATCAACGAGGGTCTCGTCTTCTCAGCTGGCCCCTACGCCATTTGTTCACAAATTCTGCTATATGGACTTTAGAGAATATTTAAGAAACATTATTTATGCTGTAAGATAATTTGGAAATAACATTTTAGTATCATACCCTAAAGTGTTATAATATTTGGGTCGAAAACAATCAACCCCTGTGAAATAAATAATAAATGCATATTCTAAAAAAACACGTAGCACTACAAGTAGTTTGAATCTTATATGCCACTGATAATATACCGTTCTTACGACATATGTACTTGCTTAAAGTCCACCTTCGTGTTTCTCTGATTTTTCTACTGCTGCGTGACGCATAAATGAGATGTTCGACACCTCAGTAAGACCCCTAGCCTTTTTTCTATACGTTTTCTGGTATATGGACATCGGAGAATAACCAAGGATATAATTTCTTAAATTATTAAGAAAATGACATGAAGTAAGATGATTCGTCAATTAACTTTTAGGTCCAAAACCAAAATGAAACTGTAAAGTTGCCAAGTAATGCAAAAAAAAGAAATGACAAGTAGTATGCATCGTATAAGGCTAAGATGATGTACCGTACGTCCAATATATGTACAAGCGTAATGACAAGGTACGCGTTTTTGCGATGTTTCTGCTTCTGCGTGATGCATCAGCGAGTGGTTCGGCTTTTCGATGGGTCCCTCAGTCTTCTTTTTACGTATTCTGGTATACGGACTGCAGATAAAAATCAACAAAATTATTTCTGAAATTATGAAGTACAGGTTGTTGTGTCAGATATGGACACTCCTGTCATTTATGGGTCGCATCTGAAATAGGCTTGGCCCCCCAATCAACAAACATAAATCCTATTATTTTTTTCCAAATTACTAATGTCTGGCGTCCACGTGGTATTAATATAGGTTAAGAGTGTCTAGAATAAACAAGGGACACATTATTATTCAAGTGATCCTTGAAAAGCTGTATTGACGTCGCCCTCACGACTGATTGTGAGAGATCATCGAATTATGTTAACATTCGTTGCGTGTAGAATTACCAGTGGAGGTTTGAGCCATGGTATTTTCGTGCTCAGCCACCTTTCTTGTCAAACGAGATGAGGCGTAGAGGTTCCACTGAAACAAGCTCGCAAAGCGCAAACGTTTGATCTTGTAAACTAAGATAAAATCCCCTCGTTGCTGCCTGTAACAAAGAGGGAAAAGATAAAGACCTTCCAGTCTATCAATGTCAGTGTGATTGTTTAGGTTTTGCTGCATGACGTTTGTATTTCCCGAGATATATTTTGCCTTTTGCGAGCCATGGATACCTAGGGCTGTATGGCATATATCAGATGAGGTCAAACGAAGGTGCCGTAGGCTTTACTGAAATGTTCATAGTCACCAGATACTAACGCCCTTTTGATAGCTTGCATTTCTCGCAAGGCTGTGTTTGCATCCTAAACGCATTGCAATGATGGCTTCAGAATGCTTTGTATCCAAATGCAATGAAATTGTGCGAACATTCGATAAGGAATTCGAATTTTGGTTAGGTCATATGCCCTCACGTTGTTAGTGGAAGATAATAAATTGGATGCAGATAGATATCGGCGAGCACTTGCACTCTAGAAGCAATCTATCGGACACCATTTGCAGCCTGTGGGAATTATTCGGCAGAGCATTATCATCTCTTGATTTTTAAAGTGCTTGCCAGAGCTTAAAAACATTGACAAACATGATATCACAACAGTTATGGTCGTGATGACTGTTATTTACATAAAGGATCAAAAATAAGGCACCGAGAACGGAGCCTTGAGGAACGCCATTAACCACGTTCACGTGTCTGAGTTACCTCTCCTAAACAGAAGCGTGGCTTTTAACTGATCTTAAATGACGTTAGTAAACCTTCTTTGCGTGAATGAGTAACAATGCACGCAGGTAGATTGCCCTGCCATACATCCCCACTAGGGCGAAGGCAGCGAACAAAATATATGGATATATCCGAGACCGAGAAACAGGCCTCGGGCTGGAGAAAAACTTACCGCACTTCAAAAAAAAGTTGGCAATAATCTGCCAATTTTCTTTTTGTCTGAAAAGACCATCCACTAAGGAAGCACACCCTTCTATATGCTGGTAACTTTCCATCACGTAACTCTACCTCATTGGATAGCGTTCGCACCGTTTTTCGTGTAGTAAATAATGATGGGGTGAACTGTTGGAGTGTCGTGCAGAGATGAAAAAAGTGTTTGTGCAGAATTGCAAATGATCTTACTGAAAATGATACTAGGATTTTGATACTCAATGCCAAGTCAGCGATAACGCTTCAGCCTTTTTACCCACACGATAGGTTAAGGCTACGTTAGATAATGCTTCCTTTGATGGAGTTTGGGGTGCATAAATGGAAACCAAATCTTTATTATATGTTTGTCAGAATGTAAATAGTATCAGTGCTAAGATAAATTTGCGGTCTTCGCTTGACCGGGGATAGACTAGTTAACGACCTTATTTGATAAGACAAGTTATTTTAATGAAAGCTCTTACTTCAAGCAAAACATAGATAGCGTTAACACGTGAAAGATGCAGGAGGCGGTATGATATATGCAGAATTTATTAGGTTATAAGGAAGACTAACGAGGATAATAACAAAAAGCTTAGGGAGATTTGAACTTTTTTAGTTAAAAAACGAGCCAAAAGCCTTCTTCCAGTCTCTTGACCCAAACAAATGTAAGCTTCGTCAGCTGGCATCTATTTAAGTAGGAAGAATTTGAAAGAGTCGGATAAAGTATTTTTTCGTGAAATGTCTTCGGACATAATAAATTTTTGAAAGGCTTGATGCATTCATTAAACCAGTGGAAGTACAAGAAAATTCAATTTTTGGTCAAAATTTAATCAGCATGATGCGTAGATCATATTTACTGGTGTAGCTTAAGCCAACTTCCTTGATGAACTGACATTCAGTCATTTAGCAAAATTTAAAAATAACATTGTTGGCAGCCCTTTCAGGCCCAAAACTAATGAACGAACACTGAGTAGGTGAAATGTCCATAAGCCATCATATTTTTTATAAACATTGTAAAATCATCAAGTACCTTAGGTAAGTTTCCTGCCACAGAATATTCAAATGTCACCATCTATGCTATTTTTGTGTTGGCATCAGAGGGACTAGTAGAAAAGCTTAGCTCGATTGCCAAAAGATTAAAGTGTACGCATTTCGATATAGATCTGAATGACTTTCCTTACCTTCAAGTGTCAAATAGATGACATAAAATTAAAACTGAATTATCATTTTTATTTTATTATGCGCTCAACATCTCGGCTGAGCTTTCAAAAACTAGTGTAAATTTGAGAGATATAAAGAAGGTGGTTCTTCATTTTGGACGACTTCAACCAGATAATGTGATCAACAGGCCTAAACGACTAAAGCACCACTAAGCTACTTCATTGGCCTCCAAGAATATCCGTTTGTATCTCCGCCATTAATATCATGGTTATTTGATCATTTTTCAGTTTTATTCAGTGAATGCTTGGTAAGTAAGGTTTTGCGGTCAATAGGTAGGTTTGTCTGTAGAAATGGTCACCAGAAGGATCTCATCCACCAGAGTCAGAATTAATGGTGGTAAGTAAGCTATTGTGTCGAATATGTGGGTTTGTGTGTAGAAATGGTCACCAGAAGGATCTCATCAAACAGAGTCAGAATTGATCGTGGTAAGTAAGCTATTGCGGTGAATAGGTGGGTTTGTGTGTAGAAATGGTCACCAGAAGGATATCATCCAACAGAGTCAGAATTGATGGTGGTAAGTAAGCTATTGCGGTGAATAGGTGGGTTTGTGTGTAGAAATGGTCACCAGCAGGATCTCATCCAAACAGAGTCACAATTGATGGTGGTAAGTAAGCTATTGCGGTGAATAGGTGGGTTTGTGTGTAGAAATGGTCACCAGAATGATCTCATTAAACAGAGTCAGAATTGATGGTGGTAAAGTAAGCGACTGCAGTGAATAGGTGCGTTTTTTTGTAGAAAATGGTCACCAGAAGGATCTCATCCAAACAGAGTCAGAATTGATGGTGGTAAGTAAGCTATTGCGGTGAAATAGGTGGGTTTTTGTGTAGAAATGGTCACCAGCAGGATCTCATCAAACAGAGTCAGAATTGACGGTGGTAAGTAAGCTATTGCGGTGAATAGGTGGGTTTTTGTGAAATTGTCACCAGAAGGATCTCATCCAACAGAGTCAGAATTGATGGTGGTAAGTAAGCTAATGCGGTGAATAGGTGGGTTTGTGTGTAGAAATGGTCACCAGAAGGATCTCATCCAACAGAGTCAGAATTGATGGTGGTAAGTAAGCTATTGCGGTGAATAGGTGGGTTTGTGTGTAGAAATGGTCACCAGCAGGATCTCATCAACTAGAGTCAGAATTGATGGTGGTAAGTTAGCAAATGCGGTGAATAGGTGGGTTTTTTTGTGGAAATGGTCACCAGAAGGATCTCATCCAAACAGAGTCAGAATTGATGGTGGTAAGTAAGCTATTGCGGTGAATAGGTGGGTTTGTGTGTAGAAATGGTCACCAGAAGGATCTCATCCAACAGAGTCAGAATTGATGGTGGTAGGTAATCTATTGCGGTGAATAGGGTGGGTTTTTTGTGTCAGAAATGGTCACCAGAAGGATCTCATCCAACAGAGTCAGAATTGATGGTGGTAAGTAAGCTATTGCGGTGAAATAGGTGGGTTTTTGTGTAGAAATGGTCACCAGAAGGATCTCATCCAAACAGAGTCAGAATTGATGGTGGTGAGTAATCTATTGCGGTGAATAGGTGGGTTTTTGTGTGTAATGGTCACCAGAAGGATCTCATCCAACAGAGTCAGAATTGATGGTGGTAAGTAAGCTATTGCGGTGAATAGGTGGGTTTGTGTGTAGAAATGGTCACCAGAAGGATCTCATCCAACAGAGTCAAAATTGATGGTGGTAAGTAAGCTATTGCGGTGAATAGGTGGGTTTTGTGTGTAGAAATGGTCACCAGAAGGATCTCATCCAAACAGAGTCAGAATTGATGGTGGTAAGTAAGCTATTGCGGTGAATAGGTGGGTTTTTTGTAGAAATGGTCACCAGCAGGACCTCATCAAACAGAGTCAGAATTGATGGTGGTAAGTAAGCTATTGCGGTGAATAGGTGGTTTTTTTGTAGAAATGGTCACCAGAAGGATCTCATCCAACAGAGTCAGAATTGATGGTGGTAAGTAAGCTATTGCGGTGAATAGGTGGGTTTGTGTGTAGAAAATGATCACCAGAAGGATCTCATCAAACAGAGTCAGAATTGATGGTGGTAAGTAAGCTATTGCGGTGAATAGGTGGGTTTGTGTGTAGAAATGGTCACCAGAAGGATCTCATCCAACAGAGTCAGAATTGATGGTGGTAAGTAAGCGAATGCGGTGAATAGGTGGGTTTTTTTTGTAGAAATGGTCACCAGCAGGATCTCATCAAACAGAGTCAGAATTGATGGTGGTAAGTAAGCTATTGCGGTGAATAGGTGGGTTTGTTTGTAGAAATGGTCACCAGAAGGATCTCATCCAACAGAGTCAGAATTGATGGTGGTAAGTAAGCTATCTCGGCGAATAGGTGGGTTTTGTGTGTAGAAATGGTCACCAGAAGGATCTCATCCAACAGAGTCAGAATTGATGGTGGTAAGTAAGCTATTGCGGTGAATAGGTGGGTTTGTTTGTAGAAATGGTCACCAGCAGGATCTCATCAAACAGAGTCAGAATTGATGGTGGTAAGTAAGCGAATGCGGTGAATAGGTGGGTTTTTTTTGTAGAAATGGTCACCAGAATGATCTCATCAAACAGAGTCAGAATTGATGGTGGTAAGTAAGCTATTGCGGTGAATAGGTGGGTTTTGTGTAGAAATGGTCACCAGAAGGATCTCATCCAACAGGGTCAGAATTGATGGTGGTAAGTAAGCTATTGCGGTGAATAGGTGGGTTTTGTGTAGAAATGGTCACCAGAAGGATCTCATCCAACAGAGTCAGAATTGATGGTGGTAAGTAAGCTATTGCGGTGAATAGGTGGGTTTGTGTGTAGAAATGGTCACCAGAAGGATCTCATCCAAACAGAGTCAGAATTGATGGTGGTAAGTAAGCTATTGCGGTGAATAGGTGGGTTTGTGTGTAGAAATGGTCACCAGAAAGATCTCATCAAACAGAGTCAGAATTGATGGTGGTTAGTAAACTATTGCGGCCGAATAGGTGGGTTTGTGTGTAGAAAATGGTCACCAGAAGGATCTCATCCAACAGAGTCAGAATTGATGGTGGTAAGTAAGCTATTGCGGTGAATAGGTGGGTTTGTGTGTAGAAATGGTCACCAGCAGGATCTCATCCAACAGAGTCAGAATTGATGGTGGTAAGTAAGCTATTGCGGTGAATAGGTGGGTTTGTGTGTAGAAATGGTCACCAGCAGGATCTCATCCAACAGAGTCAGAATTGATGGTGGTAAGTAAGCTATTGCGGTGAATAGGTGGGTTTGTGTGTAGAAATGGTCACCAGAAGGATCTCATCCAACAGAGTCAGAATTGATGGTGGTAAGTAAGCTATTGCGGTGAATAGGTGGGTTTTGTGTAGAAATGGTCACCAGAAGGATCTCATCCAACAGAGTCAGAATTGATGGTGGTAAGTAAGCTATTGCGGTGAATAGGTGGGTTTGTGTGTAGAAATGGTCACCAGAAGGATCTCATCCAACAGAGTCAGAATTGATGGTGGTAAGTAAGCTATTGCGGTGAATAGGTGGGTTTGTGTGTAGAAATGGTCACCAGAAGGATCACATCCATCAGAGTCAGAATTGATGGTGGTAAGTAAGCTATTGCGGTGAATAGGTGGGTTTGTGTGTAGAAATGGTCACCAGAAGGATCTCATCCAACAGAGTCAGAATTGATGGTGGTAAGTAAGCTATTGCGGTGAATAGGTGGGTTTGTGTGTAGAAATGGTCACCAGAAGGATCTCATCCAACAGAGTCAGAATTGATGGTGGTAAGTAAGCTATTGCGGTGAATAGGTGGGCTTGTGTGTAGAAATGGTCACCAGAAGGATCTCATCCAACAGAGTCAGAATTGATGGTGGTAAGTAAGCTATTGCGGTGAATAGGTGGGTTTGTGTGTAGAAATGGTCACCAGAAGGATCTCATCCAACAGAGTCAGAATTGATGGTGGTAAGTAAGCTATTGCGGTGAATAGGTGGGTTTGTGTGTAGAAATGGTCACCAGAAGGATCTCATCCAAACAGAGTCAGAATTGATGGTGGTAAGTAAGCTATTGCGGTGAATAGGTGGGTTTGTGTGTAGAAATGGTCACCAGAAGGATCTCATCCAACAGAGTCAGAATTGATGGTTGTTAGTAAGCTATTGCGGTGAATAGGTGGCTTTGTGTGTAAAATGGTCACCAGAAGGATCTCATCCAACAGAGTCAGAATTGATGGTGGTAAGTAAGCTATTGCGGTGAATAGGTGGGTTTGTGTGTAGAAATGGTCACCAGAAGGATCTCATCCAACAGAGTCAGAATTGATGGTGGTAAGTAAGCTATTGCGGTGAATAGGTGGCTTTGTGTCTAGAAATGGTCACCAGAAGGATCTCATCCAACAGAGTCAGAATTGATGGTGGTAAGTAAGCTATTGCGGTGAATAGGTGGCTTTTGTGTAGAAAATGGTCACCAGAAGGATCTCATCCAACAGAGTCAGAATTGATGGTGGTAAGTAAGCTATTGCGGTGAATAGGTGGGTTTGTGTGTAGAAATGGTCACCAGAAGGATCTCATCCAACAGAGTCAGAATTGATGGTGGTAAGTAAGCTATTGCGGTGAATAGGTGGGTTTGTGTGTAGAAATGGTCACCAGAAGGATCTCATCCAACAGAGTCAGAATTGATGGTGGTAAGTAAGCTATTGCGGTGAATAGGTGGGTTTGTGTGTAGAAATGGTCACCAGAAGGATCTCATCCAAACAGAGTCAGAATTGATGGTGGTAAGTAAGCTATTGCGGTGAATAGGTGGGTTTGTGTGTAGAAATGGTCACCAGAAGGATCTCATCCAACAGAGTCAGAATTGATGGTGGTAAGTAAGCTATTGCGGTGAATAGGTGGGTTTGTGTGTAGAAATGGTCACCAGAAGGATCTCATTCAAACAGAGTCAGAATTGATGGTGGTAAGTAAGCTATTGCGGTGAATAGGTGGGTTTGTCTGTAGAAATGGTCACCAGAAGGATCTCATCCAACAGAGTCAGAATTGATGGTGGTAAGTAAGCTATTGCGGTGAATAGGTGGGTTTGTGTGTAGAAATGGTCACCAGAAGGATCTCATCCAACAGAGTCAGAATTGATGGTGGTAAGTAAGCTATTGCGGTGAATAGGTGGGTTTGTCTGTAGAAATCGTCACCAGAAGGATCTCATCCAACAGAGTCAGAATTGATGGTGGTAAGTAAGCTATTGCGGTGAATAGGTGGGATTGTGTGTAGAAAATGGTCACCAGAAGGATCTCATCAAACAGAGTCCAGAATTGATGGTGGTAAGTAAGCTATTGCGGTGAATAGGTGGCTTTGTCTGTAGAAATGGTCACCAGAAGGATCTCATCCAACAGAGTCAGAATTGATGGTGGTAAGTAAGCTATTGCGGTGAATAGGTGGCTTTATGTGTAGAAATGGTCACCAGAAGGATCTCATCCAACAGAGTCAGAATTGATGGTGGTAAGTAAGCTATTGCGGCGAATAGGTGGCTTTGTGTGTTGAAATGGTCACCAGAAGGATCTCATCCAAACAGAGTCAGAATTGATGGTGGTAAGTAAGCTATTGCGGTGAATAGGTGAGCTTTGTGTAGAAATGGTCACCAGAAGGATCTCATCCAAACAGAGTCAGAATTGATGGTTGTAAGTAAGCTATTGTGGTGAATAGGTGGGTTTGTGTGTAGAAATGGTCACCAGAAGGATCTTATCCAAATAAACAGAATTGATGGTGGTAAGTAAGCTATTGCGGTGAATAGGTGGGTTTGTGTGTAATAATGGTCACCAGAAGGATCTCATCCAAACAGAGTCAGAATTGATGGTGGTAAGTAAGCTATTGCTGTGAATAGGGTGGGTTTATGTGTAGAAATGGTCACCAGAAGGATCTCATCCAAACAGAGTCAGAATTGATGGTGGTAAGTAAGCTATTGCGGTGAATAGGTGGCTTTGTGTCTAGAAATGGTCACCAGAAGGATCTCATCCAACAGAGTCAGAATTGATGGTGGTAAGTAAGCTATTGCGGTGAATAGGTAGGTTTGTGTGTAGAAATGGTCACCAGAAGGATCTCATCCAACAGAGTCAGAATTGATGGTGGTAAGTAAGCTATTGCGGTGAATAGGTGGGTTTGTGTGTAGAAATGGTCACCAGAAGGATCTCATCCAACAGAGTCAGAATTGATGGTGGTAAGTAAGCTATTGCGGTGAATAGGTGGTTTTGTGTGTTGAAATGGTCACCAGAAGGATCTCATCCAAAAGAGTCAGAATTGATGGTGGTAAGTAAGCTATTTGCGGTGAATAGGTGGGTTTGTGTGTAGAAATGGTCACCAGAAGGATCTCATCCAAAAGAGTCAGAATTGATGGTGGTAAGTAAGCTATTGCGGTGAATAGGTAGGTTTGTGTGTAGAAATGGTCACCAGAAGGATCTCATCCAAAGAGTCAGAATTGATGGTGGTAAGTAAGCTATTGCGGTGAATAGGTGGGTTTGTGTGTATAAATGGTCACCAGAAGGATCTCATCCAAACAGAGTCACAATTGATGGTGGTAAGTAAGCTATTGCGGTGAATAGGTATGGTTTGTGTGTAGAAATGGTCACCAGAAGGATCTCATCCAAAAGAGTCAGAATTGATGGTGGTAAGTAAGCTATTGCGGTGAATAGGTGGGTTTGTGTGTAGAAATGGTCACCAGAAGGATCTCATCCAAATAGAGTCAGAATTGATGGTGGTAAGTAAGCTATTGCGGTGAATAGGTGGGTTTGTGTGTAGAAATGGTCACCAGAAGGATCTCATCCAAAAGGAGTCAGAATTGATGGTGGTAAGTAAGCTATTGCGGTCGAATAGTGGGTTTGTGTGTAGAAATGGTCACCAGAAGGATCTCATCCAAAGAGTCAGAATTGATGGTGGTAAGTAAGCTATTGCGGTGAATAGGTGGGTTTGTGTGTAGAAATGGTCACCAGAAGGATCTCATCCAAAAGAGTCAGAATTGATGGTGGTAAGTAAGCTATTGCGGTGAATAGGTGGGTTTGTGTGTAGAAAAGGTCACCAGAAGGAACTCATCCAAAAGAGTCAGAATTGATGGTGGTACAGCAAGCTATTGCGGTGAATAGGTGGGTTTGTGTGTAGAAATAGTCACTAGAAGGATCTCATCCAAAAACAGAAGTCAGAATTGATGGTGGTAAGTAAGCTATTGCGGTGAATAGGTGGGTTTGTGTGTAGAAATGGTCACCAGAAGGATCTCATCCAAAAGAGTCAGAATTGATGGTGGTAAGTAAGCTATTGCGTTGAATAGGTGGGTTTGTGTGTAGAAATGGTCACCAGAAGGATCTCATCCAAAAGAGTCAGAATTGATGGTGGTATGTAAGCTATTGCGGTGAATAGGTGGGTTTGTGTGTAGAAATGGTCACCAGAAGGATTCAATCCAAAAAAGAGTCAGAATTGATGGTGGTAAGTAAGCTATTGCGGTGAATAGGTATGTTTGTGTGTAGAAATGGTCACCAGAAGGATCTCATCCAAAAGAGTCATAATTGATGGTGGTACGTAAGCTATTGCGGTGAATAGGTGGGTTTGTGTGTAGAAATGGTCACCAGAAGGATCTCATCCAAAAGAGTCAGAATTGATGGTGGTAAGTAAGCTATTGCAGGTAATAGGTGTGTTTGTGTGTAGAAATGGTCACCAGAAGGATCTCATTCAAAAGAGTCAGAATTGTTGGTGGTCAGTAAGCTATTGCGGTGAATAGGTGGGTTTGTGTGTAGAAATGGTCACCAAAAAGATCTCATCCAAAAGAGTCAGAATTGATGGTGGTTAGTAAGCTATTGCGGTCGATAGGTGGGTTTGTGTGAAGAAATGGTCACCAGAAGGATCTCATCCAAAAGAGTCAGACTTGATGGTGGTACATAAGCTATTGCGGTGAATAGGTTTGTTTGTGTGTAGAAATGATCACCAGAAGGATCTCATCCAAAAGAAGCAGAATTAATGGTGGTAAGTAAGCTATTGCGGTAAATAGGTATGTTTGTGTGTAGAAATGGTCACCAGAAGGATCTCATCCAAATGAGTCAGAATTAATGGTGGTACATAAGCTATTGCGGTGAATAGGTGAATTTGTGTGTAGAAATGGTCACCAGAAGGATCTCATCCAAAAGAGTCAGAATTGATGGTGGTACATAAGCTATTGCGGTGAATAGGTGGGTTTGTGTGTAGAAATGGTCACCAGAAGGATCTTATCCAAAAGAGTCAGAATTGATAGTGGTAAGTAAGCTATTGCGGTCAATTGGTGGGTTTGTGTGAAGAAATGGTCCCTAGAAGGATCTCATCCAAAAGAGTCAGACTTGATGGTGGTACATAAGCTATTGCGGTGAATAGGTAGGTTTGTGTGTATAAATGGTCACCAGAAGGATCTCATCCTAAAGAGTCAGAATTGATGGTGGTAAGTAAGCTATTGCGGTGAATAGGTGGGTTTGTGTGTTGAAATGGTCACCAGAAGGATCTCATCCAAAAGAGTCAGAAATGATAGTGGTAAGTAAGCTATTGCGGTCAATTGGTGGGTTTGTGTGAAGAAATGGTCACCAGAAGGATCTCATCCAAAAGAGTCAGACTTGATGGTGGTACATAAGCTATTGCGGTGAATAGGTAGGTTTGTGTGTATAAACGGTCACCAGAAGCATCTCATCCAAAAGAGTCAGAATTGATGGTGGTAAGTAAGCTATTGGGGTGAATAGGCTGGTTGGTGTGTAGAAATGGTCACTAGAGGGATCTCATCCAAAACAGTCAGAATTGATGGTGGTACATAAGCTATTGCGTCGAATAGGTGGGTTTGTGTGTAGGAATGGTCACCAGAAGGATCTCATCCAAAAGAGACAGAATTGATGGTGGTACATAAGCTATTGCGGTGAATAGGTGGGTTTGTGTGTAGAAATGGTCACCAGAAGGATCTCATCCAAAAGAGTCAGAATTGATGGTGGTACATAAGCTATTGCGTTGAATAGGTGGGTTTGTGTGTTGAAATGGTCACCAGAAGAATTTCATCCAAAAGAGTCAGAATTGATAATGGTACATAAGCTATTGCGTTGAATAGGTGTGTTTGTGTGTAGAAATGGTCACCAGAAGGATCTCATTCAAAAGAGTCAGAATTGTTGGTGGTCCATAAGCTATTGCGGTGAATAGGTGGATTGTGTGTAGAAATGGTCACCAAAAAGATCTCATCCAAAAGAGTCAGAATTAATGGTGGTTAGTAAGCTATTGCGGTCGATAGGTGGGTTTGTGTGAAGAAATGGTCACCAGAAGGATCTCATCCAAAAGAGTCAGACTTGATGGTGGTACATAAGCTATTGCGGTGAATAGGTTTGTTTGTGTGTAGAAATGATCACCAGAAGGATCTCATCCAAAAGAAGCAGAATTAATGGTGGTAAGTAAGCTATTGCGGTAAATAGGTATGTTTGTGTGTAGAAATGGTCACCAGAAGGATCTCATCCAAAATGAGTCAGAATTAATGGTGGTACATAAGCTATTGCGGTGAATAGGTGAATTTGTGTGTAGAAATGGTCACCAGAAGGATCTCATCCAAAAGAGTCAGAATTGATGGTGGTACATAAGCTATTGCGGTGAATAGGTGGGTTTGTGTGTAGAAATGGTCACCAGAAGGATCTCATCCAAAAGAGTCAGAATTGATGGTGGTAAAGTAAGCTATTGCGGTGAATAGGTAGGTTTGTGTGTAGAAATGGTCACCAGAAGGATCTCATCCAAAAGAGTCAGAATTGATGGTGGTACATAAGCTATTGCGGTGAATAGGTGGGTTTGTGTGTATAAATGGTCACCAGAAGGATCTCATCCCAAAAGAGTCAGAATTGATGGTGGTAAGTAAGCTATTGCGGTGAATAGGTGGGTTTGTGTGTAGAAATGGTCACCAGAAGGATCTCATCCAAAAAAGTCAGAATTGATGGTGGTAAAGTAAGCTATTGCGGTGAATAGGTGGGTTTGTGTGTAGAAATGGTCACCAGAAGGATCTCATCCAAACAGAGTCAGACTTGATGGTGGTACAGTAAGCTATTGCGGTGAATAGGTGGGTTTGTGGTATAAATGGTCACCAGAAGGATCTCATCCAAACAGAGTCAGAATTTGATGGTGGTAAGTAAGCTATTGCGGTGAATAGGTTGGTTTGTGTGTAGAAAATGGTCACCAGAAGGATCTCATCCAAACAGAGTCAGAATTGATGGTGGTAAAGTAAGCTATTGCGGTGAATAGGTGGGTTTGTGTGTAGAAATGGTCACCAGAAGGATCTCATCCAAAAGAGTCAGAATTGATGGTGGTAAGTAAGCTATTGCGGTGAATAGGTGAGGTTTGTGTGTAGAAATGGTCACCAGAAGGATCTCATCCAAACAGAGTCAGAATTGATGGTGGTAAAGTAAGCTATTGCGGTTGAATAGGTGGGTTTGTGTGCTAGAAATGGTCACCAGAAGAATTTCATCCAAAAAGAGTCAGAATTGATGGTGGTACAGTAAGCTATTGCGGTGAATAGGTGGGTTTGTGTGTAGAAATGGTCACCAGAAGGATCTCATCCAAAACAGTCAGCATTGATGGTGGTAAGTAAGCTATTGCGGTGAATAGGTGGGTTTGTGTGTAGAAATGGTCACCAGAAGGATCTCATCCAACAGAAGCCAGAATTTGATGGTGGTAAGTAAGCTATTGCGGTGAATAGGTTGGGTTTGTGTGTAGAAAATGGTCACCAGAAGGATCTCATCCACACAAGTCAGAATTTATGGTGGTAAGTAAGCTATTGCGGTGAATAGGTGGGTTTGTGTTTCGAAATGGTCACCAGAAGGATCTCAACCAACAGAGTCAGAATTGATGGTGGTATGTAAGCTTTTGCGGTGAAAAAGGTAGGTTTGTGTGTAGAAATGTTCACCAGAAGGATCTTATCCAACAGAGTCAGAATTGATGGTGGTAGGCAAGTTATTGCGGTGAATAGGTGAGATTGTGTATCGAAATGGTCACCTGAAGGATCTCAACCAAACAGAAAGTCAGAATTGATGGTGGAAAGTAAGCTATTGCGGTTTAAGAGGTGGTTTGTGTGTAGAAATGGTCACCAGAAGAATCCCATCCAAAAGAGTCAGAATTGATGGTGGTAAGTAAGCTATTGCGGTAAAGAGGTGGGTTTGTGTTTAGAAATGGTCACCAGAAGGATCTCATCCAACAGAGTCAGAATTTATGGTGGTAAGTAAGCTATTGCGGTGAATAGGTAAGTTTGTGTTTCAAAATGGTCAACAGAAGGATCGCAACCATACAGTGTCAGAATTGATGGTGGAAAGTAAGCTATTCTAGTGAATAGGTGGGTTTGTGTGTAGAAATGTTCACCAGAAGGATCTTATCCAACAAAGTAAGAATTGATGGTGGTAGGCAAGTTATTGCGGTGAATAGGTAAGATTGTGTGTCGAAATGGTCACCAGAAGGATCTCAAACCAAACAGAGTCAGAATTGATGGTGGAAAGTAACTTATTGCGGTTAAGAGGTGGGTTTGTGTGTAAAAATGGTCACCAGATGAATTTCATCCAAAAGAGTAAGAATTGATGGTGGAAAGTAAGCTATTGCGGTAAAGAGGTGGGTTTGTGTGTAGAAATGGTCACCAGAAGGATCTCATCAAACAGAGTCAGAATTTATGGTGGTAAGTAAGCTATTGCGGTAAAGAGGTGGGTTTGTGTTTAGAAATGGTCACCAGAAGGATCTCATCCAACAGAGTCAGAATTTATGGTGGTAAGTAAGCTATTGCGGTGAATAGGTAAGTTTGTGTTTCAAAATGGTCAACAGAAGGATCGCAACCAAACAGAGTCAGAATTGATGGTGGAAAGTAAGCTATTGTGGTGAATAGGTGGGTTTGTGTGTAGAAATGTTCACCAGAAGGATCTTATCCAACAAAGAAAGAATTGATGCTGCTAGGCAAGTTATTGCGGTGAATAGGTGAGATTGTGTGTCGAAATGGTCACCAGAAGGATCTCAACCAAACAGAGTCAGAATTGATGGTGGAAAGTAACTTATTGCGGTTAAGAGGTGGGTTTGTGTGTAAAAATGGTCACCAGAAGAATTTCATCCAAAAGAGTAAGAATTGATGGTGGAAAGTAAACTATTGCAGTAAAGAGGTGGGTTTGTGTGTAGACATGGTCACCAGAAGGATCTCATCAAACAGAGTCAGAATTTATGGTGGTAAGTAAGCTATTGCGGTGAATAGGTGGGTTTGTGTTTCAAAATGGTCACCAGAAGGATCTCAACCAACAGAGTCAGAATTGATGGTGGTAATTAAGCTTTTGCGGTGAATAGGTAGGTTTGTGTGTAGAAATGTTCACCAGAAGGATCTTATCCAACAGAGTCAGAATTTATGGTGGTAAGTAAGCTATTGCGGTGAATAGGTGAGTTTGTGTTTCAAAATGGTCAACAGAAGGATCGCAACCAAACAGAGTCAGAATTGATGGTGGAAAGTAAGCTATTGTGGTGAATAGGTGGGTTTGTGTGTAGAAATGTTCACCAGAAGGATCTTATCCAACAGAGTAAGAATTGATGGTGGTAGGCAAGTTATTGCGGTGAATAGGTGAGATTGTGTGTCGAAATGGTCACCAGAAGGATCTCAACCAAACAGAGTCAGAATTGATGGTGGAAAGTAACTTATTGCGGTTAAGAGGTGGGTTTGTGTGTAGAAATGGTCACCAGAAGAATTTCATCCAAAAGAGTAAGAATTGATGGTGGAAAGTAAGCTATTGCGGTAAAGACGTGGGTTTGTGTGTAGAAATGGTCACCAGAAGGATCTCATAAAACAGAGTCAGAATTTATGGTGGTAAGTAAGCTATTGCGGTAAAGAGGTGGGTTTGTGTTTAGAAATGGTCACCAGAAGGATCTCATCCAACAGAGTTAGAATTTATGGTGGTAAGTAAGCTATTGCAGTGAATAGGTTGGTTTGTGTGTAGAAATGGTCACCAGAAGGATCTCATCACACAGAGTCAGAATTTATGGTTGTAAGTAAGCTATTGCGGTGAATAGGTGGGTTTGTGTTTCGAAATGGTCACCAGAAGGATCTCAACCAACAGAGTCAGAATTGATGGTGGTATGTAAGCTTTTGCGGTAAAAAGGTAGGTTTGTGTGTAGAAATGTTCACCAGAAGGATCATATCCACCAGAGTCAAGATTGATGGTGGTAGGCAAGTTATTGCGGTGAATAGGTGAGATTGTGTATCGAAATGGTTACCTGAAGGATCTCAACCAAACAGAAACAGAATTGATGGTGGAAAGTTAGCTATTGCGGTAAAGAGGTGGGTTTGTGTGTAGAAATGGTCACCAGAAGAATCCCATCCAAAAGAGTCAGAATTGATGGTGGAAAGTAAGCTATTGCGGTAAAGATGTGGGTTTGTGTTTAGAAATGGTCACCAGAAGGATCTCATCCAACGGAGTCAGTTTTTATGGTGGTAAGTAAGCTAATGCGGTGAATAGGTAAGTTTGTGTTTCAAAATGGTCAACAGAAGGATCGCAACCATACAGTGTCAGAATTGATGGTGGAAAGTAAGCTATTCTAGTGAATAGGTGGGTTTGTGTGTAGAAATGTTCACCAGAAGGATCTTATCCAACAAAGTAAGAATTGATGTTGGTAGGCAAGTTATTGCGGTGAAAAGGTAAGATTGTGTGTCGAAATGGTCACCAGAAGGATCTCAACCAAACAGAGTCAGAATTGATGGTGGAAAGTAACTTATTGCGGTTAAGAGGTTGGTTTGTGTGTAAAAATGGTCACCAGATGAATTTCATCCAAAAGAGTAAGAATTGATGGTGGAAAGTAAGCTATTGCGGTAAAGAGGTGGGTTTGTGTGTAGAAATGGTCACCAGAAGGATCTCATCAAACAGAGTCAGAATTTATGGTGGTAAGTAAGCTATTGCGGTAAAGAGGTGGGTTTGTGTTTAGAAATGGTCACCAGAAGGATCTCATCCAACAGAGTCAGAATTTATGGTGGTAAGTAAGCTATTGCGGTGAATAGGTAAGTTTGTGTTTCAAAATGGTCAACAGAAGGATCGTATCCAAACAGAGTCAGAATTGATGGTGGAAAGTAAGCTATTGTGGTGAATAGATGGGTTTGTGTGTAGAAATGTTCACCAGAAGGATGTTATCCAACAAAGAAAGAATTGATGCTGCTAGGCAAGTTATTGCAGTGAATAGGTGAGATTGTGTGTCGAAATGGTCACCAGAAGGATCTCAACCAAACAGAGTCAGAATTGATGGTGGAAAGTAACTTATTGCGGTTAAGAGGTGGGTTTGTGTGTAAAAATGGTCACCAGAAGAATTTCATCCAAAAGAGTAAGAATTGATGGTGGAAAGTAAACTATTGCAGTAAAGAGGTGGGTTTGTGTGTAGACATGGTCACCAGAAGGATCTCATCAAACAGAGTCAGAATTTATGGTGGTAAGTAAGCTATTGCGGTGAATAGGTGGGTTTGTGTTTCAAAATGGTCACCAGAAGGATCTCAACCAACAGAGTCAGAATTGATGGTGGTAATTAAGCTTTTGCGGTGAATAGGTAGGTTTGTGTGTAGAAATGTTCACCAGAAGGATCTTATCCAACAGAGTCAGAATTTATGGTGTTAAGTAAGCTATTGCGGTGAATAGGTAAGTTTGTGTTTCAAAATGGTCAACAGAAGGATCGCAACCAAACAGAGTCAGAATTGATGGTGGAAAGTAAGCTATTGTGGTGAATAGGTGGGTTTGTGTGTAGAAATGTTCACCAGAAGGATCTTATCCAACAAAGTTAGAATTGATGGTGGTAGGCAAGTTATTGCGGTGAATAGGTGAGATTGTGTGTCGAAATGGTCACCAGAAGGATCTCAACCAAACAGAGTCAGAATTGATGGTGGAAAGTAACTTATTGCGGTTAAGAGGTGGGTTTGTGTGTAGAAATGGTCACCAGAAGAATTTCATCCAAAAGAGTAAGAATTGATGGTGGAAAGTAAGCTATTGCGGTAAAGACGTGGGTTTGTGTGTAGAAATGGTCACCAGAAGGATCTCATAAAACAGAGTCAGAATTTATGGTGGTAAGTAAGCTATTGCGGTAAAGAGGTGGGTTTGTGTTTAGAAATGGTCACCAGAAGGATCTCATCCAACAGAGTTAGAATTTATGGTGGTAAGTAAGCTATTGCAGTGAATAGGTTGGTTTGTGTGTAGAAATGGTCACCAGAAGGATCTCATCACACAGAGTCAGAATTTATGGTGGTAAGTAAGCTATTGCGGTGAATAGGTAGGTTTGTGTTTCGAAATGGTCACCAGAAGGATCTCAACCAACAGAGTCAGAATTGATGGTGGTATGTAAGCTTTTGCGGTAAAAAGGTAGGTTTGTGTGTAGAAATGTTCACCAGAAGGATCTTATCCACCAGAGTCAGAATTGATGGTGGTAGGCAAGTTATTGCGGTGAATAGGTGAGATTGTGTGTCGAAATGGTCACCAGAAGGATCTCAACCAAACAAAGTCAGAATTGATGGTGGAAAGTAACATATTGCGGTTAAGAGGTGGGCTTGTGTGTAAAAAGGGTCACCAGATGACTTTCATCCAAAAGAGTAAGAATTGATGGTGGAAAGTAAGCTATTGCGGTAAAGAGGTGGGTTTGTGTGTAGAAATGGTCACCAGAAGGATCTCATCAAACAGAGTCAGAATTTATGGTGGTAAGTAAGCTATTGCGGTGAATAGGTAAGTTTGTGTTTCAAAATGGTCAACAGAAGGATCGCAACCATACAGAGTCAGAATTGATGGTGGAAAGTAAGCTATTCTAGTGAATAGGTGGGTTTGTTTGTAGAAATGTTCACCAGAAGGATCTTATCCAACAAAGTAAGAATTGATGGTGGTAGGCAAGTTATTGCGGTGAATAGGTGAGATTGTGTGTCGAAATGGTCACCAGAAGGATCTCAACCAAACAAAGTCAGAATTGATGGTGGAAAGTAACTTATTGCGGTTAAGAGGTGGGTTTGTGTGTAAAAATGGTCACCAGATGAATTTCATCCAAAAGAGTAGGAATTGATGGTTGAAAGTAAGCTATTGCGGTAAAGAGGTGGGTTTGTGTGTAGAAATGGTCACCAGAAGGATCTCATCAAACAGAGTCAGAATTTATGGTGGTAAGTAAGCTATTGCGGTAAATAGGTGGGTTTGTGTTAGAAATGGTCACCAGAAGGATCTCATCCAACAGAGTCAGAATTTATGGTGGTAAGTAAGCTATTGCGGTGAATAGGTAAGTTTGTGTTTCAAAATGCTCAACAGAAGGATCGCAACCAAACAGAGTCAGAAATGATGGTGGAAAGTAAGCTATTGTGGTGAATAGGTGGGTTTGTGTGTAGAAATGTTCACCAGAAGGATCTTATCCAACAAAGAAAGAATTGATGCTGCTTGGCAAGTTATTGCGGTGAATAGGTGAGATTGTGTGTCGAAATGGTCACCAGAAGGATCTCAACCAAACAGAGTCAGAATTGATGGTGGAAAGTAACTTATTGCGGTTAAGAGGTGGGTTTGTGTGTAAAAATGGTCACCAGAAGAATTTTATCCAAAAGAGTAAGAATTAATGGTGGAAAGTAAGCTATTGCAGTAAAGAGGTGGGTTTGTGTGTAGAAATGGTCACCAGAAGGATCTCATCAAACAGAGTCAGAATTTATGGTGGTAAGTAAGCTATTGCGGTGAATAGGTGGGTTTGTGTTTCAAAATGGTCACCAGAAGGATCTCAACCAACAGAGTCAGAATTGATGGTGGTAATTATGCTTTTGCGGTGAATAGGTAGGTTTGTGTGTAGAAATGTTCACCAGAAGGATCATATCCACCAGAGTCAAGATTGATTGGTAGGCAAGTTATTGCGGTGAATAGGTGAGATTGTGTATCGAAATGGTTACCTGAAGGATCTCAACCAAACAGAAACAGAATTGATGGTGGAAAGTAAGCTATTGCGGTTAAGAGGTGGGTTTGTGTGTAGAAATGGTCACCAGAAGAATCCCATCCAAAAGAGTCAGAATTGATGGTGGAAAGTAAGCTATGGCGGTAAAGAGGTGGGTTTGTGTTTAGAAATGGTCACCAGAAGGATCTCATCCAACAGAGTCAGTATTTATGGTGGTAAGTAAGCTATTGCGGTGAATAGGTAAGTTTGTGTTTCAAAATGGTCAACAGAAGGATCGCAACCATACAGAGTCAGAATTGATGGTGGAAAGTAAGCTATTCTAGTGAATAGGTGGGTTTGTTTGTAGAAATGTTCACCAGAAGGATCTTATCCAACAAAGTAAGAATTGATGGTGGTAGGCAAGTTATTGCGGTGAATAGGTGAGATTGTGTGTCGAAATGGTCACCAGAAGGATCTCAACCAAACAAAGTCAGAATTGATGGTGGAAAGTAACATATTGCGGTTAAGAGGTGGGCTTGTGTGTAAAAAGGGTCACCAGATGACTTTCATCCAAAAGAGTAAGAATTGATGGTGGAAAGTAAGCTATTGCGGTAAAGAGGTGGGTTTGTGTGTAGAAATGGTCACCAGAAGGATCTCATCAAACAGAGTCAGAATTTATGGTGGTAAGTAAGCTATTGCGGTAAAGAGGTGGGTTTGTGTTTAGAAATGGTCACCAGAAGGATCTCATCCAACAGAGTCAGAATTTATGGTGGTAAGTAAGCTATTGCGGTGAATAGGTAAGTTTGTGTTTCAAAATGGTCACCAGAAGGATCGCAACCAACAGAGTCAGAATTGATGGTGGAAAGTAAGCTATTGTGGTGAATAGGTGGGTTTGTGTGTAGAAATGTTCACCAGAAGGATCTTATCCAACAAAGAAAGAATTGATGCTGCTTGGCAAGTTATTGCGGTGAATAGGTGAGATTGTGTGTCGAAATGGTCACCAGAAGGATCTCACCAAACAGAGTCAGAATTGATGGTGGAAAGTAAGCTATTGCGGTTAAGAGGTGGGTTTGTGTGTAGAAAATGGTCACCAGAAGAATTTCATCCAAAAAGAGTAAGAATTGATGGTGGAAAGTAAGCTATTGCGGTGAAAGAGGTAAGTTTGTGTGTAGAAATGGTCACCAGAACAATCTCATCCAAAAGAGTCAGAATTGATGGTGGTCAGTATGCTATTGCTTTGAATAGGTTGGTTTGTGGGTCGAAATGGTCACCAGAAGGATCTCATCCAAAACTGACAGAATTGCTTGTGGTAAGTAAACTATTGTGGTGAATAGGTGGGTTTGTGTGTAATAATGGTCAAGAGAAGGATCTCATCCAACAAAGTCAGAATTGATGGTGGTATGCTAGTGGTGAAGAGTAGCTATTTCGGGTGAATAGGTGGGTTTCGTGTGTAGAAATGTGTCACCAGAAGGATCTCATCCAACAGAGTCAGAATTGATGGTGGAAAGTAAGCTATCGCGGTGAATAGAGTGAGTTTGTGTTTAATAATGGTTACCAGAAGTATCTCATCCAAACAGAGTCAGAATTGATGGTGGAAAAGTAAGCTATG
>WEDG01013039.1:0-25009 GCA_017591395.1 Schistocephalus solidus
TTCGTTGCAATCAATCTAGATAAATATGCATGTGCAAAACTCTGAACAAGACTATTTTCAAACGTAACTATACGTTTTCTGCTTTATTCACTTGTTTAATTGCATGAACAGGCTCCCTTTACATTTAAAACTTCAGTTTACTCAACTAGGTCGATTTTTCACATTTTCGTAATCCGTACCTTTTCTAAAAAATGTTATTTCTGGACAAGGTAATATTAATTTGTAAATCACAATAAGCCTTATTTTCTTACGATAAATTCTTCATTGAATTAAAACTTTAATGGACGCAGTGTTCGCTTATTTCGCGTAAGCAGTTAACTCATGAAATCCATAAGATTTCAAGAGATAGGACAGCTACTGTTGTCGACCAACTGTTTACCAAGACATGGCGTTTATTAAATAAAGATGGTTGAATAAAAGCCAAGGTAATTGGCGAAAGGAACCTCACTGAAACGGAAGCGAGTTCAGGATGCAGTTCAGGGAGGGTGAGCGCGACCGCTGGAACAAAGAGTTCATAGGCTCGATGTTTCGGTATCTCACTTGAACATATCATCAGAGATAGCTTTTAGATAAAGATAACAGATACCACACAAGCTGCGTGGGCATTTAAAGTGTGATCGAGCTATCACATACGATGCCACCAATTATTAATGCTGTACGCCTGAGACCTATCGTCTTTCCTTCCCACCGCTGCTGCGTGCTTTAGGCCATTCGCGTTGCGGAGGAATTTTTCGAAGCTAACTCTGACGTATCTGTTTTGTCGAATCTAGTGTTGAGCGACTCCGAGGGTTTGCGTGGTCATGGTGGTGGGCGTTTCGGCCTCAGAATCCCGCGCCTGAATGGTCTGCCTCCACCACTGTGTGCATGCCAAATCCATGTGAGCGGGAGAGAGAGTCGCTGACGGCTTCTGGAGATCGTCCTTCCCGTGAAGTGTAGCTCGCCAAAATTTAGAGCCATTTGGATTTGGTGTGTCATTTCGTTTACATATGCATTTTGTTGACAAAGTTGCGCGGGTAGCCATTCACTCTCAGTCCCCTGCGAAGATATTGTGCTGCAGCAACGTTCTTCCCTTTCGCTGCAATGCCTCTAAACGCGGTGGTATAGCGTCCTTGCGCAGCTGCATTTTGTGATTGATCGGGTGGTTACTGCTAGCATTTTTAGCACCTGTGTCGTATTTTTAGTTTTCCTGAACTCTTTGGTTTTTAGGAAACCATAATCTGTGCAGTAAATGAGAACATCCATTAAGGCCAGCTGGTTTTCTTCCTGCTGCATCGCAAAGTGAATGGCCAGGAAGACGGCGTTCCAGATTTTCTTTGAAGGTCAGCCCTTGATCCCATTTGTTAATGACAAAAGTGGGATCACACACCGGGCCCAAAATTTCGATCTGTAGTGTCGAGAAACCACCGACTCCAGACCGTTTGCAAGGCATCCTCAGCTCTGAATCCTGAAATATTGGAGTCCGCTGGCGTGCGCCTTCACCTGAGACGCATAACCTTAGGAGTTATAGACCAGTGAGCTAAATTGCCGACTTATTCTCACACGCAAAATGCAAAATGGTCAATAGCATCGGTCAATAGCAATTCGGACGTGGACGGCTCTAGCGCTGATCGCGAGTGCTACTAATTCTAGTACGCATGTGATCGCGTGGCAAAGCCTACATACCATAAATATTGCGCTTCTGGGGCCTCAATTACCCTTATCTGCTATTCTCTTTGAGGATGGGTTCGACTGAGAATCGAAGCGTCGGGTCAATAACCTTATTCTGGCGTCGCATCTTCTCTGCCTGAACCCAGCTGGCCTTAAAAAAAGTCCACAAAAAGAGGTGAAGGTGAAAATGCTGTAGAATTACTCCGAATTGTATTTGTTATGTCTGCCCCTTCTGGTGTATCCGCTTATTCTCTGTCACTAAGGAAAGTGGGAAAATTGGGGCTAAAATGATGACATATTCATAGAATCCCCTCCATCTGTGTTTGCAATGTAATTGTTGCAAAAGTAAGACTGAGCATTTCACCTCCGACAAAGCACCCAGTAGCATGTTTTTGCAATAGGTGAGTCAGTCCAGCCACTCCACACAAAACGCACAGTAGCGGGCTAACCACACGGTCCGAGTTATCCAGTCAGTTAGCAACCATCCAAGCTACGGCTTTGGCGCTCGCATGATAGTTTCAAGTGTGTCAGATTGTTTATAGTGAAGATGCGCTAAGCTGTCGACTTCACTCTCTCCTCCACACCCTACAGTCCAAACCACTGTCCGAGCCGGTCCGGTTGTCTGATGCGGAAGTAGAGCGCATCTACTGGTGAACTCGTCTGCGTGTACTACGTACACGACCTGGCCCCAAAGCACGAGCGCCAGTATTTCACCACGGGATGGGGTTGAACGGCTCGATCTCACGTGTGTGCAGAGATAGCCAGAGGTCACGTTAAAGAAGGAGCCATACGCAGCCTGACTCAGAGACAACCAGTCCACCACTCCACTACAACACACATTGGACTAGCTTGTGAGGTCACAAAGAGGTGTAATTGTCAGTTGGCAACCTAGCCAATCGTGGCGCTAACGTTACCGCACACTCTTCTCCTCACCTGAGGTCCGGTCTCGCGGCCTATGGTCACGAAGACCGGAGATAGAAGGAGGCGCAGGTGGCTGGCAGCGGCCGGAGCCGCTTCGGCGTACCTTCTCCTGGCTCGGTCAATGGGTGGGGAGTGCCATAAAAGTACATGAAAGAAGAGCCATTTCAGCTTGACGCTCCAGTCTTGCCAGTCAGCCCACTTCACACAAAACACACATTGCGCTGACCAGGCGAGTCCGAGTTATCCCGTCAGTTGGCAACCTTCAAGCCACGGCTTTTAGCGCACCGTGATGGTTTCAAGGGCGTTAGATTGTTTTGGAGGAAAATGCGCTGACCTTCTCTCCCCTCACCACCGTCAAACCGCTGCACGAGCCGGTCAGGTTGTTTGATGCGGAATGGAGCAGCTGCTGGGGTGAGAATGAGGTCGAGAGCTCAGCGCATTTTTCCTCACTCCAAACAATCCGACGCGCTATGTGCTTTCACGGTGCGCTATAGCCGTGGCTTCGGAATCGTACTGCCAAATCAATGAGCACTTCAAGCCTCACATCTTTATATAGAGCGGTCTAAAGGCCTCGGTGAGCTGAAAGCGATGCTATTATAAGTTCTCCTTAAAACAACTTCAATTATGGGGCACCTAATTCCTTTAAATTTTGCTTGGTCTTGAGGGATAAGCGACTGCCAGAATGTCGGGATCAGCCGCCCCTTCAGCTCGGTGGGGGCAGAAGTCTGCAACGCTGCTAATTTCATTCAGTAGAAGTGTTTTGTCGATATAAAATGTCATCCTGGTGGTCTTATTGATCTAGTTAAATATTGTAGAAGCCAAGCATATGCAGTAAATTACTGGCTGGTCTGTGCTGTGAGAGACATCGAGCTTGTGCAAAACCAAAGCTGGTTTCTTTCGCTTCTTTGCATAATGAAGGCCACTCGGACCACGTGGACAGCACAATGTGTGTTTTGTGTGGAGTAGCTGACTGGCGGACCAGAGTCGAGGCTGCAATGGCTCCTTCTTAATGTGGCCTTTATGGCACTTTCACTTCGTGGGATCGCGAGCCAGTTGTGTTGGGACGCCGAGGGGCGGCTCCGGCCGCGCCAGCTACTGCGTCCTCTCCCGCCTCCGGTCTTCTCTGTCATGACACCGGGTTCAGGTTGGGGAGGAGAGAGTGCGGTAGCTGCAGCGCAATACCATCCCTTAAAACTAATTCACGCGCAAGTCACCGTCCACTGCACCACCCTGCATTGTGGAGCATGCGTTGGACCTCGTCGAAATCGACGGCCGAATTGATTGATGGCTCTGGAGATGTGGGTCTGAGGCGATGATGATGCACAGAAGTTTGCTGCACCATAAACCGATGCGCGCGTAAAGCCTACTCAAGACCGAAATATCTACGACAGGCCCTCTTTCAGTTGATTATCAGCGTTCTGTAGAGTGCGAAATGCAATCCCGCAGATGGCTCAAGCTGATTTGGGTGGTTTCTCGTTACTGTTGTGTGTGCTAGGATTAATTGCTACGCTTTAAATGCTAAAGTGGGAAGTCCTGTGGGGCTCCGCACGCTCTTTCTCGTGCATCTTGTACCGCGTGAAATTAAGTAAGGGTTATTTCCGCAATGACTTAAGTGCCCTTTGAGCTACAGACCACGTCACCTGTAGATTAAGTTCCTTTTTGTCCTTACCGAGTGGCAGCAGCAACAACAACCAGGAACTGGAGTTTTATATAGAAAACCCACTCCGGACTAGTTTTTGTCCGCCATTTAAGGTTGGTTTTGGGATTTTCCAGCGGTACTCGAATACGATTTCGTGGGGCAGCAGATGAGGAGATGACTGCCAGGATTAAATGAAGTGGACGTATCCATCTGGCTCACTCGATGCATCGGTGAAGCGTATCGCGAGTTTGACCCATCGTAGTTGGGCGGAGATCGGCAGTGGTCCATCGCGCATGGAGTGTAGGCATTGTCGACATGCGCATGGATGGTTTTAGTGACGATAGACTTGCGTCATGATCAACCCGCACTCTCTTTGTCACTCTCGCCCACTAAGCGCCCTGTATCGCATGAAAAGGTCAAAGAAGACCAGAGGAGGGATTGGATGCAGTTTACTGGCGATATGCGCCTGCTCCTACGCGTACAAAGCCGAAAAACGCCTATTGTGCCTTGATCTAGCGCCCTATTGGTCCAGCGTATGTATCGCACGCGGCGCGTTTTAAAGACATATCCAGTAGTTTCTTATAACTAGAGGCTAGAAAGTGATGGTGCGGGCGCGGAGTTTGCGCCATATTATCAGCTAGATGATATCTCAGATTTAATATAGCTAGCCTTAGTTATGCATATATGTATGTAAATTACTTCGCAATTAATCGGCACTTCTGGGTTCTTCATTTCATACCATGAAATTTTATCAGTACGCTTCCATTAAAAATTGTGTAATCGGAAACAATACTAATTTAATTAAGAAGGGTGTAAATAGAAAAAGCATATTTATCCGGACTACTACACACACAGGAAAAACTAATTATAACAGCCGTTCTGGTTCGTAAATTTTGCTCATGAAACATCCCGCTAAAGAGCCTTCATAATAATAGTTCGACCATGTCCATGTTGCATTTTGGTGTGAGAATTAGTCGGCAATTTAGCTCACTGGTCTATAACTCCTAAGGTTATGTCTCAGGTGAACGGCAGCGTCAGTGGACTCAATATTTCAGGATTAAGAGCTGCGGATGCCTTTGCAGCGGTTGGAGTCGGTGGTTTTCTCGACACTACAGATCGAAATTTTGGGCTCGGTGTGTGGATCCTAATTTTGTCATTAACAAAATGGGATCAAGGGCTGACCTTCAAAGAAAAGTCTGAACGCCGTCTTCCTGGCCATTCACTGCGATGCAGCAGGAAGAAAAACCAGCTGGCCTTAATGGATGTTCTCATTTACCGCACAGATTATTGTTTCCTAAAAACCAAAGCGTTCAGGAAAACTAAAAATACGACACAGGTGCTAAAATGTAGCAGTAACCACCCGATCAATCACAAATGCAGCTGCGATAGGACGCTATACCACCGCGTTTAGAGGCATTGCAGTGAAGGGAAGAAAAGGTTGCTGAAGTACAATATCTTCGCAGGGGACTGAGGTGAATGGCTACCCGCGCAGCTTTGTCAACAAAATGCACATGCAAACGATGATCACACCAAATCCAAATGGCTCTAAATTTTTGGCGAGCTACGCACTTCACGGGAAGGACGTCTCAGAAAGCCGTCAGCTGACTTTTCCGTCACACTGGATTTCGCATGCACACGCAGGTGGAGGCCACCATCGGCGCGGGATTCCGGGGCCGTACATTCACCACCATGACAAAACCTTTGGACTCGTTTGCTGAGATCTGGACAAAACAGATGACGTCAGAAGCCGAAAAGATTCCTCCCGCACGCGAATGGCCTAGCACGCAGCAGCGGTGGGAAAGGAAAGATCTATGAGGTCTCAGGTTACAGCTAATAATTGTGGACGTATGTGATAGCTCGTCACTACCTCCTTTAAATGCTACGCAGCTTGTGTATCTGCTATCTCTATCTAAAAGCTATCTCTGATGATTATGTTCCAGTAGAGATACCGGGACATCAGACAATGAACTTCGTGTCAGCGTTCGCGTCTACGAACTGCATCGCTGGAAACTTCGTCGCTTCTCGCAGTGAGAGGCGGTCGCCGATACCCTTGGCTATTCCCAAAACCAACTTTATTTACTAAACGCCATGTCTGGTGAACCGTTGGTCGACAAATACAGTAGCTGTCCCCTAACTCTTGAAAAGCTTGGATTTCACGAGTTACGGCTGGTTACGCGAAAAACAAAGCGCACCTGCGTCCATTAAAGTTTTAATTCAATGAAAGACTTTATCGTATGAGGCCTATTGTGATTTACAAATTAATATTACCTTGTCCAGAAATAACATTTTTGTCTAGAAAGGTACGGATTCGAAAATGTGAAAAATCGACCTAGTTGAGTAAACTGAAGTTTTAAATGTAAAGGAGCCTGTTCATGCATTTAAACGAGGGATAAAAGCGAAAACGTATGGTTACGTTTTGCGAAATCAGTCTTGTTCGGAGTTTTTGCATGTATATTTTATCTAGATTGATTGCAGCGAAGTATGTGGCAGTTTAAATTCCAAAGGTGCGAACCACAGGCAACTCAGCGCTGGGCTATCGAAGAATACTCTATAATATGTCAGATGACCGTTTTCATTCTGCATCTATAAGATTTCCAGATGCTCGGTGGATTATGAATCTTCCTCAGGTATGTAAATACTTTAAAATTGAACCACCATCCTCTACTTTGAAGAAATATAGACCGATTGAAAACCGAACCAATGACCCCCACTTTGTGTCAGGCTCAACTTAACTCCTCAACAGATGGTGTCCCTCAAATCTAGACACGACTATTCATTCGCATCAATTCAACCTTACCATACTTTGGTTCTTGCACTTGCCACTCAAAGTTCACTCGCTGATAGAAGGCTTCCATTTAATTGGATGGGCACCATCGAATTCCCGCAGTACGATTTTATGGTATATCGTAATATTATACAAAAGTGAACTCCAGCAACAGAAATTTGTCCCCGGAAAGCGTCAAACCAGCAACTGCCATTGGCATCAAAACCGACGTTAAGGGGATATCTAGGGTTCACGTACACGTGCGCTAAGACTCTGAAAGTCAGTAGGATTGGTAGCCAATGGTGTGAAATGGTGGGTAAAATTAAACTGAATGATTTCTTTCGTTTACTTCCCAGAAGAATAGAACCGCTACTGTTAATAATGTTTAGCAAACCAGCACTGTCTATCAAATGGATTGGAATTGAGCCTAAAGAACTTTGCTAAGGCAAGTAGCAGCTCTTCAGTTTTATTTGCCGGAGTCACGGGATTCGGTGCAGCTTCATGTTGAAAGGTAATATAGCCAGGTTTCACTGGACATTTTCACAGACGCCTTCGTGGCTCATTAAAAATTTGGTGATCTGTAGAACCCCCTGCATATCAGACAATCAATTTGGAGCTGAAAGTCGGTCGATGATAAAATATGCAAAGGCTAGTGACTCAAAGCTGCCATTACTCACTGCTTCGAGTGGATATTCATGCGCTCGCTTAAACTGCGTGAGCACCTGCAACAAGTGTATGTATATATCTGCAGTCCGCGTGCCGACGCGGAATACGGCTAAACATTGCAACTCTAGAAAGCTGCAAATAGTACACAGAGATACTGTAAACGCTTTGAACGCGGTGACCGCACGTAATGACAGGAACCATTATGGGACCACACCAACCCGGCAAAGAATGCTGCACCACACACGTCAAAGTGCATGACTGAAATTTCCAGGCTGAGGCTGCGTGCAGATCAATCGTGAACGTGACGACGGGCGACTGGTGCTGAAATGGCTCAGCCTGGCCATGAACGCGTGACGGTGCGCGTACAAAGTCTCTTTCGCTAACGGCGCAAGTTACCGCATAGCATGTCAAACCCTACCGCCAGCCTTCAATCGCGTTGCTGCCTGTGTGCGACGCTCGCTCACGTCGGGCTGACGATCCAAAGCAGCGGGCAGGCGCGCGCGGGGACGCGAACTGAAGCTGCAAGACTGCAATTGCTTTGCGCATGCGTGGCAGCGCTGCGTCCGCACCCTGCAACTCCTCTCGCACCCGGACAGTATCAGCTGACGGAGTCAGCGACCGAGCCGGAGAGGACGCACGGCGTGCGGCCGAGCCAACCGCCTGCGTACCGCCGCACTTGCGGCCTTCGGATCCACGAAGTGGAGTGCGATGAAACGCCGTGATTAAGAAGGAGCCGTTGCGTAGCCTGATTCTCGTAGTCCGCCGGTCAGCCGCTCGACGCAAAGGCGCGATGATGCGGCCGCATGGTCCGAGCATGTCGTCGGTTAAGTGACCTTCCGTGACGGCTTTTAGCGCACCGTGATAGTTTCCAGCGCGACAGATTTTTATAGTGAGGAACATGCGCTGAGTTGTCGACCTCACTCACTTCCCACCCCCACCCAGTCCAAAGCCGCTGTCTGAGCCGGTCAGTTGTCTGATGCGGGAAGTGGGCGCAGCTGCTGGTGACCTCTACGTACTGCGCCGTACTGCGTATCTGGCGATTCACTCACACCTCAAAGCTCTAGGATTTCACACACAGGGTTAAACGGCTTTACATCCTCACATGTGTGAGATAGCCATAGGGTCACGTTAAGAAGAAGCCATCGCAGCCTGACTCTCGAGACCACCAGTCAGCCACTTCCACACTAACACATTGGACTAACTGCGAGTGTCTAAGTGTGTAATTCGTCAGTTGGCACCCTTTCCAACCGCGGCGCTTAACGTTACCGCACACTCTTTCTCCTCATCCACCTTAACCCGGTGTCATGCCAAATTCAAAGAAGACCGGAGGCAGGAGAGAAACGCAGGTGGTCGCAGCGGCCGGAGCCAGCTCCTTGGCGTACCACCACACCTGGCTCAGGATCCTGGCACTGGAGTGGAAGTGTCATAAAGGGCCACGATTAAGAAGGAGCTTCATTGCAGCCCGGACTCTCCAGTCCGCCAGTCAGCCATCACTCCACACACACACACATTGGGCTGTCCACGCGGTCCGAGTGGCTCTTCATTATGCAAAGAAGGAAAGAAGCCAGCTTTGGTTTGCACAAAGCCCGATGTTTTACAGTACAGCTTAGCCAGTAATTCTTACTGCATTTGCTTGGCAGCTTTTACAATGTGAACTAATTTCAATAAGACCACCAGGATGACATTTTATATCGACAAAGAAACACTTTCTACACTGAATGAAATTAAGTAGCAAGGTGGACTTTCGCCTCTCACCGAGCCGAAGCGGCTGACGTCCCGATCAATACCGGCCTTCGCTATCAAGACCAATCAAACTTTTAAACTAATCGCCACATGAAATTGTAGGATCAGCCGTTTTTAAGGAGAACTTATAACGGCACGCTTTCAGGTGTCCGGCACTCGAGGCCCTTTTAGACCGCCTGATATAGGAGATGAGCTTCGAAGCTAGCGCATCGATCGGGCCATACTGCGGTCACCATCTCACATCACGCCAAAGACATTACAAAATCCGCCGAAACAAAATTCGCTCAAAGGCTTTTAGCCTGCATTTTGTCGCGTCAGTACGGCAAAACAACGCAAACCATGCATACTAGCGCACGCTGAGAGTTCACAGGAATATTACGCGTTCGAAGCCGCAACCTCAAAAATCCCTATAAACATTTTGGAATGAGGCCAAAAAGCTTTGCTCCGGAAAGAGAGCCATTACAAGTTTGGAATACTGGCATTGCTGCAACCTGGTATCGTCGACGCTGCATGACTGCCGACGGCTAAACGTGCGCGCGCGCTGCTGATGGTGGTGGTGGTCGTGGTGGTGCGACGACGCCGACGACGCAACTAAGCTGCTGATGCGACGACCCGACGAGATGGCGAAGCGTCGCCACCGCTGTGCTACGGCGGTGCAGGTCCGATCATCACTCGTATCGTACTAGAGACGGCTATGTGAGTCGCAAAAGGCCAAGGTTTCGCGTTTTCGGTCTACGCGAACTACTGGTATGCGCAGAGGAGGACAGCAAAGCATGTGATGCCACGTCCAGCTTTCGTGTTATTACCCTAGACATGAATACGGTGACATCTATAGGCACAGCAGAATGATCCAACATACGTAGCTCGCGGATGAAGAGTAGGCGCTAGTTGGTGGTGTTGGTTGGGAGACCGGCAGCAAAGGCTGCCGACGTTTATTAGGCTCAATGCTCATGGTGACTTTCTACTGCCGCGTTTGTTTCGAGCGAGGTATACGTGATCGCGCACGCCGTGACATGTCGTGGACAGAGCGTGGGAGGACTTTGAAGGATGCTGTTGTTGCTTGAAACGCGGTGGTATGTAAAGAGACGTTTCATATGAGGAATATTTGTATGGCCAGGCTTTCTCTTTTTCATTTCTCAATGCTCAGGTGGTCACGACTCGTATTGTTGTCCGGGGCTGTCGAAGAGACTGTCGGATGTAACGTTCATCGGCTTTGCCGGGTTCGGTATTCTTCAAAATGGCTGCCCTAAATTCGTTATAACGGATCTAGGAGTTGTCGGTGTCCATCTCGATGGAGGTCTTCAGCGTCCTTTTTGATCAATTTGGGGAGAGTCTAGTGCAAATCACAGGACGTTAGCCTCTCGGAGCAAATATCAGAAGTTGTGGACTTTATTTCCGATACTGTTCTTTTCATTTAACCTGCAATTCTGCTGGAAGAGCATTTGCTATACATTGGTAAACTCACTCGCCATCCTCGATTGAAAATAGTGAAAAACGTTGTCTGACGAGGGAGACCTTTGATCAACCTTAAGGCTTCACTCGATAGCATTGAAGGCACCATCATGTTTTGGAATATAGATTTCTCTTTCCTGTCATAATCTAAATAATCTTCTGCAGTTTATTTATACACGTTGGACTGCACATATTCTCTTAAAGGACGATCCGTTCACCGTCAAAGTTACATGTCTATCACTTGCAAAATGCTCAGACATTTCATTTATTAACATTGACGTGAAAGGAGCTGAGAGGCTTCGTTGCTACTAGCCTATACTGTTCACAGCACACTGCGGTTAGCGAGTTTGCGTAAAGATCGTGCTCATTAATTATTTTCAGTAGTCCAGATTCACTATCACCATCATTCAAGTTCAATGTTCATTTGCAGGACAAACGAATCGAGCGAGGTGTTACGTCTCCCTTCTTTCTATATTATCGATGCTGCTATCGCATTTAAGAGACTAAAACATCTGGGCTTCTTACCACCGGTAGTCTAGCAGTTGTGATGAGCTTTACTTTTATTTTTCTTTGTACCTTTACCCAGCATTGCCGGAACCAATCGACGGGCCAAGCATTCTCCTTTCGTCAAACATTTTTCATCCACGTGCTCGCGCCGCCCGAATTTCGAGACATCTGGACATGTCCGGCGCACGCCGACATCTTTACTTTGGTCCACACGGATCTTTCTGAGATCATATCTTCGGGAGCGGTCTCTTTTCACCGAATCTTTCACCTAACCTTTTAAAGAGCATCTGAAGCATCCTTGGGCATTTCTTTAGCTCACGTGCGTTTTGCGCAGCTGACAAAACAGAGGATGTAACATTTAAAATCACGTTACTGACTCAAATCATCAGGCAGTCAATAACGAGGCTCTATTGGAAGTCAAGTAGCATGCGCCGATATTGTGCAGGCGAAAATGGCATCGAGTCTGATTGTTCCGGCAGTACTGAAGCAGAAATCACAAGAAAATGTGCGCAGCTAACCATCGCCATAAATTAACTGGACTGCCGATGCGGCAAGAGCGGTGATGCTCTTGCCTTTGCTAAAACGCGACAGCATCAAAAATCGATAATATAGAAGAAGGAGACGCAACACCGCTATCTGGTTGATGTCCCGCAAAACCAGACCGAACCGAAACGACGGCGACAGAACCGACCACCGAAACAATCAACGACAACGATCTTCTACCCTCAACCGGAGCGGTGTGATCGCAACTGTATAGGCTATCGCAACAGCAACTCCTCACGTCAGCGCCATCATCGAAACGTCCGCACATCCGCAAAGCGACGGCATCGATAACTTTGATTTGGTGACTGTGATCTTTTAAGAGAGACATGTGCCGTTCAACGTGCATAGACAAACTGCAGACGACTATTAGTAAAATCGAGTACAAGGGAATCTACGTTTCCAAAACATGGCAGTGCACCTTCAGTAGCTGTCGAGCTTGAAGCGTTAAGCAGAGCAGAGGTCTCCTGATCAGAACGTGCTATTCGGTATTTTCGATCGCGGCTGATATTGTCGTCTCAATGTGCTTTTGTGGAAATGCTCTTACATCTGAGTGCGGGTAGAATCGAAAGATAGAGGTCGGAAACAAAGGGATCCCATATTAAAAGTGCTCGCTGACGGATTGACGTGAAGATTTGAGGCGGTGATATCAAAATTTTTCTAGCCGAAAGTTGTAAATAGGATGAGAAATCGGCGCGGGACGAAAACCAGGTTGGATTAGTGTATAAAGGTCGAGAGAAATGCGGTGCGAGCAACAGTTTTCGCTCCGGGAGTCTTTTGCGGGTTTCTAAAGCTTGGAGGGAACATATCGACCGAAAACAAAATTATGCATGATTGGTATATTTTATTTAGGACGTGTCCGGAACATATCTTATGCCAAACTTAATTATGCTCAATGCAGCTTGGTTTCAAATCGGTAGATATTTAATAGAAGCTAGAGAGACTCTTTTCTAGGATTTTCTTTACGAAAAACATTCTTTGATACGAAAAATCTAAGGATTTCGTAATAAGTATGCATCCCAGCTACAGTAATTTGAGTGTCATGTATAAAAGCGTTGAGACTATTTCAGAAGCTGGTAAGGTATGTTCTATAGCAAGGACTGACCAATCTTCCTTACGCATCGCGCAGGGTTTAATTTCATGTTCGTCCATTTGGACTACCATCGCAGTATATGCGTGGGCCCTGGGTACTTTCTCTTACCCACGCGTAAACCTCGGTAGGAGTTCAATAAAAGGTGCATGCATTTACGCTCCCTTTTCTTCAAGTGTATTCCTAGCCACCTTTCTAGATAGCCTTTCACTGCTCTAGTGTGATATAGTTCGTTTATTGTTATTGTATGTCGCAGACTTTTGGCTTGAGCTCTATACTACGACCAAATTAAAGCATAAAGCCTCGACCATCTGGAAAAATATTACTGTTTCAAAACCTTTTTCGTCAAGGCATGGTGATATGACGTCAAAGTAATATTATTTGATGATGCCCAGGGCATAATTATTTTCGCAGTTCATTCACCGCACCGCCACCTTTTAACTAGCGGACTGGTTTACTCCATCTCCGGCCAGTTCACAGCGAACAATGCTACGCTGCATACATACTCGGGCAAAGGAAATGGTCACAACGTAAACTGCCGGCAATTGAGGAGTGCGCAGCGCCTCACCAACGTGTATGGTGCGCGATCTTTAATTTACCAATGCGAACTGTGGCTCTATCACTCCTCGGTGGCTCATTGGAGATTTGCTGATATAAAACAGTGACAGAGTCGGAGATGGCGGATTAGTAAGAGAAACCCTGTCGAACTCGAGTGCGTGAGCAGTTGCAGAACACCGAGCTGGCAGGTAGTTCTAAACTCTTAACAAGATGCTAAAATGAAATTCAGGAGCGCGCCACGTTTTCGAGCAACACCAAAAGCGAACGGTCACCGCAGCAAACACATACATAACCCCATTCCAAAACTCGTCCCAAACCGCCAGTCACAAAACAGATATTTCTTTTTGGGAATTTCGGCTTTTTCGGCCGATTATTATTCAAATGTGAACGTCCCGCAATCCCGTCACTTGTTTCATCTATACATTTTGGCATTTTTCCTGCAGCGACAAGCCATTAGAGAGATCCCTCTCACTCTGCTGCTTTGCGACTCTAGCCGCTGCATCATGTTAAGTGCAATTGCGTTAAATACGTTTACCAAATTAAACTTCAGAACACAATATTCTATCTTGCTCAATGTTATTTGAAATTAAATTTACTGGGCTTGATTCATTAATTTCAAAGCTCCACTATGATGCGCATTATATGCAGGGAATTGTAGAGCTTCGTGATACTCTACGTGTTCCAATTATAAAACACATTTTTGTTAACTAGCTTAATATACATTCATTTAATTTCTTGATTTTACGAGCGATCGTATAGGTTAACAACAAGCTTTTGAGGAATGTGAGACGTACATGAGCTTTCATTTGTGACATAGAAACTTCCATGCAAAGTTTGCATCTGAAGAGAAGGTTTTAAATATTTGTCGGAGGCTAATGACTCGTATTTTTGCTAGCCTTCCACAGATTGATCAAAAGACGCTGGCGATGTTCACCGAGATGGACACAGACAAATCGGGAGAAATCAGTTACGAAGAATTTAGGGCAGCCATGTTGAAGAAATCTGAGCCTGGCAAAGCTGATGAGGCTAGCATTCGAGCATCTCTTTGATAGCCTCGACACTGATAAGAGCGGTGAACTGAGTATTGAGGAACTGAAAAAGATGTTTACCAAATAAACACCTTTTATATGGAACCCTCATCTCCTTATATCCTCTCCGTGTCTTTGGCACAATACAGTATTTGATCAAAATTCTCCAGGTTTGTGTCGATTTATATTTGGCGGGTTCTGGCGAACGCATGCTACCAGCAAAGTAAGTCTCGGTCTTTAGAAAGTTTAACGTGAACAGGGTGTATAAGGTGTCGGTAGTTTGCCATCGTACTCAAATCTCCTAGTAATCACCACGAGAACCCGCTCAAATTAACGACCCCCGCCACCTAGCTTCGTTATCACTTCCCGATGCACTTTCACATCGTGCTCCGGCCTGATCGCTCACATCCGTGTCCATCGCACGGGGATTGGCAAACGAGTTTCAAGATACCCAAACATGAAAATCCTTCCTCTCGCCTCACTTTGTCCTCACTACCTCAGGACATTCGGTCACTGCATGGATCTATTTGCCCATATGTGCATCTATGGAAAGTTTCGTTAAAACAGCACGGTCCACACCACTTCACATAAACCTGTCTTACCTGCGCGCACACACAAACCTACTCCGAAACAAGCGCATACACGTACACTAAATAATTAATGCAGGAAGCAGGCGTAACACGTTTTAACGCCGGCTTGAATGGAAACGCAGAAGGTTCGAACATTACCATTTTACTTTATTGCAAAGCTTTCCATCTGGTGCAGACTCGTACATGAAGTGACAACCGAATCGTGTGGACACGCTAATCACACCGTGTCAGAAAGCGATGTTCTTAGCAAGTCAGTACATGCTACACTATAATCAATCTGGATCCACTGAAAGTCTACCAGAACGCCCTGAGAGCCGTGCCATAGAGGCATGCCAACCGATAAGATAGCGCGGGCCGTCTCAGAACTAAATATTAGACTGTAATGGTTTCCTCCTCATGCGACGTCTGTGATATTGTCCTTGCAAGACATCTGAACTAGCACTTAAATGACGTTGATTGTGTATGGCGTGGGTGACCGGTTTGTGTGTGGCAGGCTTAGACGATGCAGGTACACTGAAGCTTCTAATTGATTTGTATAGGATGAATAGATCAATGCTTTGACCGAATCTCCTGAGGTAATGAGGACAAGTGAGGCGGGAGGAAGGATATTATACTAAGTATCTTGACATTGGTTCGCGGGTCACCGTGAATGGATTCGCAGGTGAGAAATCAGGCTGTTGCAGGATGCGAAGTTTGCATCCTAGGTGCCGGCTAAGCTCTGTGGCTGGCATGGTTTTTGGTGGGTGGACAGGCGGCTGATTCCAAAATGTCTGACAATACCAATTACTATCCTAAACTTCTGTGGGCAGTGAAGGCATGGTATCAGGAGGCAATTTAAAATATTTGCTATCTTCACATCTCACTTTCAGGATAACCCATATAGCAAGGACATTTTAGGTGTTTAGTCTCACCGTTGGCAGATTTTTCATTACTTTGTAGCCGTATCTGTCATGCTTCCAACGATCAATTGTTTGGCGTGTTTAAGCGTTTCAGTTTTGTTGGAAGAATATACAATCAGCTGGAAAGGATCTCCTGTAGAATTTATATCCTATACTATTTACTTTAATGTGAAACTGCTTTCTTGCCAATACATTGGATTAAACCTTGTTTAATGACTCCTTATGTTTCATGTGTATTCGAAGGGTGTGTGTGGGTGTGCGCACGCGCAGGTAGGACTTTTTCACTTTTGAAGTTTCACATGCCAAATCGGTGCTTGCTTGCTGACTTCAGTTATTATTTGTGGTAATTTGTGGAGATATCGCTTATGCACTTGATGTGGAGTAGGTTCATGTGTAGCTCATGGCATTTGTATGAAGTGGTGGGACAAGTTGCTTGGTTGTGTTATGAAGCGTGGTGTTTTATCAAAGCTTTTCAGAAAATCTCCTGAAAGTGACTAGGCCCGTTCGAGAACCGAATGTCGGGCGGGTTCGAGCGGGCGAGCGGGCGGCAGGACAGTTGTATGTCAGGATTCTTCCCACTCAGACTGCCAATGAATAATATGAAGGTGTGGTTAGGTTTAGGGCTAGGGGTTTTGGGTCGGGGTTATGCTCCCAGTGTTATCCACTACAACTCTACAGCAGCCAACTTCATTGCTGCCCTTGGGGCAAGGGGAGTACGAACTAACGCAATCAATGAGGTTAAACACACCGTGCATCAAAAGGTTTCGTCACTTCTGATGAAGAGCAGGTATACTAATAATAGGCCGCCCGCAATGAAAAAATTTAAAAGGGACAAGGATATTGTAGTGCTACTAGCGGACAAAGGAATAGCAACTGCCGTGATTAACTGCGTTGATTACAACGAGAAGGCACAAGTTCTCCTCGATTACCAACAGTTTTACTGACCCACACCTTCCTCGCGGGCTAAATCGATGATCATCTAGCTGACCAGACTCCTGAGCCGGCTCGGGCGCTAATAGATGGCCCGAAACTCAAATTTCTCCGAGAGGACTCTGAGATGTCAATTAATTTGGCCTCTCAATACTTTATCGGTATTTTGAAACTACTATACGACCCGACCAAATCACAGAATTCCGCGAGTTTGTCTCACTATTCACGTCCATCCCACCAGATTTCGCGTGCGATGTGCTTTGCAAATATCTCAAAGAATGGTACGACGAAACGGGGAGCCCCTAAACTCGAACATTTACTGCAACTCTTCGCGTTCTGCCAAAGAACATTTTTCACCCTCAAAGATAGAGCATATGAAAAAATCAACGAAATAATCAAGAGCTCCCAATACCCGGCCTAGTTGCCGAACTGGTCCTACAATAGCTGGAAAATGTCGTTTCCAACCACTATGAACCAGCATTTCGGCACCGATACGTGGACGACACACTCGTTATTATTGGCATGGACAGGGTTTTCAAGGCCGGCTTAACGACAGCTTCCCTTATAGTCAATTTACATGAGAAGAAGAGAAAAACGAGAAATTACCCTTGTTTGACGTGCTCATCACGCGCAGACCTGATGGTAATCTCAGTACTGTAGTGCACCAGCCAGGTCCTTAGCTATCATAACAACCACTTAGTAGTGCATACACGTGGCTGTGTTAGTGCGCAATTCGAGCGGGTAAAAAAGCACCGTTTGGAGCCAGAAGGAAGAGCACAAGAAATACGGAATCTCAGGGGACAAATGACAAGGAACGGCTTTGCGACGAATTCCATAGGCCTCTGCATACGTACGTGCACACCACGGACAAACGTGAGAGAGACAGCAGTGATTTAGCACTCTCTATCGTACGTAAAGATGTCCGAGTCGACAGAGCACATCACAACATAGATAGGCGTGTGGATCGCCCATTGACCAGCAGCTACCTTGCGAGCCAGAATCTTGTAGATGAAGAATCGGCTATAGGCAGACGATCGATCGGGCGTAGTACGTCAAATTCCATGTCAGAAGTTTCCTCGCCATTATACAAGCCAAACAGGACGACGTCACTGCTCGCCAATACTCGAGCACAAAAGGGACGTTCGTAGGTGTGACCCACTGTCTCAAGTCCCCACCCACACGCTGTTTTGACCGGTTATATCAAAGAAAGACCTGCAACCCCGGCAAGACTTGCCTCTTTTTATAGAATTCATTGGTAACTTTTCTGCGGTGATATAATTGAAACATTTATTTTCATTTGTCTATATAATTGGTAGGATGCCAGATGAATAAGCGTGAGATATGCGCTTCTGTGACGACATCATTTTATCGAACTGCTACCAAAAACGTATTATGATATCTTTGCCAAGTTGTGCAATACAAATAGTAGTATCGGCGCCAAAATGCTGGTTCGCAGTGGTTGGAAACGGCCTTTTCCAGTTATTGTAGGACCAATTTGGCAACTAGTCCGGTTATTGGGGAGCCCACGAGTGCTCCTTTGATTTGTTCATCTGTTCTATCATTGAGGGTGAAAAATGTTCTTTGGCAGAAAGCAAAGTGTTGCAGTAAATGTTCCATTTTAGTGGCTCCACGTTTCGTCGCACCATTCTTTGAGACATTGGTATAGCACATCGCGTGGTAAGTCTAATGGGATGTACGTGAATAGTGAGACAAACTCGAGGAATACCACGCTTTGTTCTGGGTCAGATTGTTTTTTTTCCAATTGCCGATAAGGAATTAAGAGGCCAAACGGATTATCATCTCAGAATCCTCTAGGAGAAATTTGAGTTTTCGGGCCGGCACCACCCTTCCGTGGAGCATATGGTGGATATCGTCGAAATTGACGGGTGAACTATCGAGTGCGGCTTGGATTGATCAACAGTTAATCAGAGGTTTAGTGCATCCAGCTCACGCCCCATCACCTCGGGTGCCTTAGACCAATGTCAGGACAAGGTCCAGGGAACCGAAAGAGGGCGCTGTGACTGACAAGGTCAAATACATCGTCTACGCCTGCCACACACAAGCCGGTCACCCACGCCATACACAATCAACGTCATTTAAGTGCTAGTCCAGATGTCTTGCAAGGACAATATCACAGACGTCGCATGAGGAGGAAACCATTACAGTCTAATATTTAGTTCTGAGACGGCCCGCGCTATCTTATCGGTTGGCATGCCTCTATGGCACGGCTCTCAGGGCGTTCTGGTAGACTTTCAGTGGATCAGATTGATTATAGTGTAGCATGTACTGACTTGCTAAGAACATCGCTTTCTGACACGGTGTGATTATGCGTGTCACACACGATTCGGTTGTCACTTCATGTACGAGTCTACACCAGATGGAAAGCTATGCAATAAAGTAAAATGGTAATGTTCGAACCTTCTGCGTTTCCATTCAAGCCGGCGTTAAAAACGTGTTACGCCTGCTTCCCTGCATTAATTATTTAGTGTACGTGTATGCGCTTGTTTCGGAGTAGGTTTGTGTGTGCGCGCAGGTAAGACAGGTTTATGTGAAGTGGTGTGGACCGTGCTGTTTTAACGAAACTTTCCATAGATGCACATATGGGCAAATAGATCCATGCAGTGACCGAATGTCCTGAGGTAGTGAGGACAAGTGAGGCGAGAGGAAGGATTTTATGTTGGGTATCTTGAAACTCGTTTGCCAATCCCCGTGCGATGGACACGGATGTGAGCGATCAGGCCGGAGCACGATGTGAAGTGCATCGGGAAGTGATAACGAAGCTAGGTGGCGGGGGTCGTTAATTTGAGCGGGTTCTCGTGGTGATTACTAGGAGGATTTGAGTACGATGGCAAAACTACCGACACCTTATACACCCTGTTCACGTTAAACTTTCTAAAGACCGAGACTTACTTTGCTGGTAGCATGCGTTCGCCAGAACCCGCTAAGTATCAATCGACAGGAACGCGGAGAATTTTGGCCAAATAATGTATTGTGCCAAGACGCAGGCAGGATATAAGGAGACGAGGTTTCCATATGAAAGGTGGTTATTTGAAGCTATCTTTTTAACTGCTCTTTTCATTGTCGAGGCTATCAGAGAGTGCTCGAATGCTGGCCTCTTTGGCTTTGTCCGGCTCAGCTTTCTTCAACATAGCTGCCCTAACTTCATCGCAACAGATTTTTGCAAAGTTTTCCGTGTCCTTCTCGATGAAGTTCACCAACGTCATTTGATCAATCTGAGGAAGGCTAGCATAAATACAGCAAATTAGCATCCCGCAGAAACAGTTACATGCACATCGAAGAAATCGATAACCGTCAATTTTTATGCCTTCAATACATCCGTGAATAGGGCTAATCAATCCTGGTAAAACTTGTCTTTAACAGAACTGGGCATTGGTGAGCGATGGTAGGCTCTGAGGTCTAGGGTGGAGTTCGCCTCAAGTTGTTTGAGGCACATGTTCAGGGAAAGTCAGGTCGGTAAAATCAGCAACTCTTCTAACCCTAAGAAGGATTTTATGCTGAGTATCTCTACACTGGTTCGCGGATCACCGTGAATTGATTTGCAAGTGAGAAATCAGGCTGTTGCAGGCTGTGATTTTTGCATCCCAGGTGCCGGCTAAGCTTTGTGGTTGGCATGGTTTTGGGCGGGTTGGACCAGCGGTGGATTCCAAAATGTCTGACAATTCAAATTACTATCCTAAACTTCTGTGGGCAGTGAAGGCATGGTATCAGGAGGCAATTTAAAATATTTGCTATCTACACATCTCCCTTTCAGGATAACCCATATAACAAGGGCATTTTTGGTGTTTAGTCTCACCGTTGGCAGATTTTTCATTACTTTGTAGCCGTATCTGTCATGCTTCCAACGATCAATTGTTTGGCGTGTTTAAGCGTTTCAGTTTTGTCGGAAAATATACAATCAGCTGGAAAGGATCTCCTGTAGGATTTATATCCTGTACTATTTACTTTAATGTGAAACTGCTTTCTTGCCAATACATTGGATTAAACCTTGTTTAATGACTCCTTATGTTTCATGTGTATTCGAAGGGTGTGTGTGGGTGTGCGCACGCGCAGGTAGGACTTTTTCACTTTTGAAGTTTCACATGCCAAATCGGTGCTTGCTAGCTGACTTCAGTTATTATTTGTGGTAATTTGTGGAGAGATTTCGCTTATGCGCTTGATGTGGAGTAGGTTCATGTGTAGCTCATGGCATTTGTATGAAGTGGTGGGACAAGTTGCTTGGTTGTGTTATGAAGCGTGGTGTTTTATCAAAGCTTTTCAGAAAATCTCCTGAAAGTGACTAGGCCCGTTCGAGAACCGAATGTCGGGCGGGTTCGAGCGGGCGAGCGGGCGGCAGGACAGTTTGTATGTCAGGATTCTTCCCACTCAGACTGCCAATGAATAATATGAAGGTGTGGTTAGGTTTAGGGCTCGGGGTTTAGGGTCGGGGTTATGCTCCCAGTGTTATCCACTACAACTCTACAGCAGCCAACTTCATTGCTGCCCTTGGGGCAAGGTGAGTACGAACTAACGCAATCAATGAGGTTAAACACACCGTGCATCAAAAGGTTTCGTCACTTCTGATGAAGAGCAGGTATACTAATAATAGGCCGCCCGCAATGAAAAAATTTAAAAGCGACAAGGATATTGTAGTGCTACTAGCTGACAAAGGAATAGCAACTGCCGTGATTAACTGCGTTGATTACAACGAGAAGGCACAAGTTCTCCTCGATTACCAACAGTTTTACTGACCCACACCTTCCTCGCGGGCTAATCGATGATCATCTAGCTGACCAGACTCCTAAGCCGGCTCGGGCGCTAATGGATGGCCCGAAAACTCAAATTTCTCCGAGAGGACTCTGAGATGTCATTCAATTTGACCTCTCAATTCTTTATCGACATTTTGAAAAAACTATAAGACCCGACCAAATCGCAGAATTCCGCGAGTTTGTCTCACTATTCACGTCCATCCCACCAGATTTGGCGTGCGATGTGCTTTGCAAATATCTCAAAGAATGGTACGACGAAACGGGGAGCCCCTAAACTCGAACATTTACTGCAACTCTTCGCGTTCTGCCAAAGAACATTTTTCACCCTCAAAGATAGAGCATATGAAAAAATCAACGAAATAATCAAGAGCTCCCAATACCCGGCCTAGTTGCCGAACTGGTCCTACAATAGCTGGAAAATGTCGTTTCCAACCACTATGAACCAGCATTTCGGCACCGATACGTGGACGACACACTCGTTATTATTGACATGGACAGGTTTTTTAAGACCGGCTTAACGGCACCTTCCCTAATAATCAATTTACCTTTGAAGAATAGGAAGCCGAGAAAGTACCCTTCCTTGACGTACTCGTCACTTGCAGACCTGATGGTAGTCTCAGTACTGCAGTGCACGGAAAGCGACTTACACCAGCCAGGTCCTTAGCTTTCATAACATCCACCTAGTAGTACATACACGTGGCTGTGTTAGTGCACAATTCGAGCGGGTAAAAAGCACTGTTTGGAGCCAGAAGAAAGAGCACAAGAAATACGAAATCTCAGGGGCCAATTGACAAGTAACGGCTTTGTGACGAATTTCATAGGCCTCTGCATACGTATGCGCTCACCACGGACAAACGTAAGAGAGACAGCAGTGATTTAGCACTCTCTATCGTACGTAAAGATGTCCGAGTCGACAGAGCACATCACAACGTAGAGTAAACCAAGATGCGACTGCTCCCTGCAAGTCCAGTATGAACTTCCATCTAATATTTGAAGAAAAGTGCCAACCTGAGGTTAGTTTTTGCTACTTGTTTAATATAAATGTTGGTTTTATACTTCTGCGCGTTAACTTTTACCCCAGTGGACCCTCATGGATAACCATCAAACCTACAATTTACTGTTATTCATTTCTAAGTTCACATTCTTAGGGAATAATACATCTTTTGCTGTAAGGTAATCGCCTTGTTCCTAGTTTTGTCGACACGGTATAGGTAGTATGGGGTATTGCCAGGGTTTCATCGAGGCACTGTCACCTTTGCGACAAAAAATTGGTCCCGAATAAAAAGTACACTACATCTGCCTGGACACAGGGACAGGTCTCTGTACCGCGCAAAGCCAAATTTAACATGATTATATCCCTGCTAAAATAATTATTAAAATTGCCTGGCCACGGTCTTCCATACTCGAAAGGCGGTGAGCCCACGTTGACCTGTGGTAGTACACAGATTGGAAAGACACGTGAATGGAAACCGCTTTGAGAAAAAATTGTCTGATTTATAACTAATCCCTCGTCTTAACCCTCAACTTAATCTCAATCCATATGGTAACCCTTATCTCCTTAATATTTAAATAAAGATCACTTGCACTTTGGGGAGCTCCTATTCCAGTTTCCTACCCACAGCTTACCTTCCAAAGGCGGGGAATGTGTTGCTAGGAGGGGTATAAAAGAATTTGCCTTGTATTTCAACTCTGACTCGCCTATATCACTATTTTCTATTCCTCTGCAACCTCTTATCCGATATAATGAGTTATTTGAAGTTTAAACTCATTAATGCCATCCCTATGGACAGGCTACTTGAAGCGTTATTCAATCACGAGTGGCGTATTTCTAGGCATGATTTGGATCCACCAATCTTGCTTATTTACATCAACGATATATCAAAAGAAACCAGAAATTCACAAACGCTTGTCTATGCTGATGACCCTAGGTGTGTATTTCGTATTCTGTGGATGCCACAGAGGCGTAGAAGTACTAGTTAGGGGAAGCACCACACATATAGCATTTGGTCACCCCATTTGTCTCGTACAGGTGGTGAATGCTCCTGTGACCGCCTCTAAGTGGTATTCAACTCTCACCTGTGGCTCCTCGAAGTTGGGTTCTTCCCAGCGGCCACTGCCCCCGGGCAACCGTCACGCCCGGCAGGCTAAACCAGGTGAGGGTCTCCGGTGTTGTTTGGGCCTCCACACCCGATATGTCTGACCTCCGAACTTCCCACCTCCCCCCTCTAAAAGTCCTACGGTGGGGGGCGACAGCAACCCCGTAGGCGGCCCAGGCCAACTCGGGTCGCTCTCCAACTAAAACAAAACCGTGACACATAGTGGAGTTTGGCAGCCGTCTGGGATGTCGGAGCAGCCTTATTTAGGGACAGCACTGCTTGCCTCCTCGCCGAAAAAGCGGCAAGGAAAGGTGCCCTTAAAAATGCTGTCTCAAATCTTCTGCAGCCGGACACGGATCATAGATTTCAAAATACGCGGTCTTAAAACTCAAACAAACAACAATATTCACCGTTCCTATCCCCCTCGCCATTCCCTCCAGGCTGCTCGGGTGAGTCCACTCACACTAGCAGCCTGGAATGTTCGTTTCCTTTTGGACAATTCTAGGAGCAACCGTTCGGAAAGGAGAACGGCGCTTGTCGCTCGGAAACTGGCGCGCAACAAGGTGAAAATTGCTGCTCTCAGCGAGACCCGATTCTCTGAGCAGCGTCAGCTGGAGGAGGTGGGTGCATCCTACACCTTCTTCTGGAGCGGCCGGCCAAAGGCAGAGTAACGCGACACTGGTTCTGCCTTTGTCATCTGGAACGACATCTCGGGACGTCTGCCCTGTCTGCCGCAGGGTATCAATGATCGCCGGATGAACTTTGGCCTGCCCCTTAGGGGAGACAAGTTCACCACCATCATCAGCGCCTACACTCCCCCAATAACGAGCTCTGATGCGGCGAAGGACGAATTCTACAAGGACCTGCAAGCCCTGCTGGTGACTGTGCCGAAGGCGGAGAAGTTAATTGGCCTTGGTGACTTCAATGCCCGCGTCGGGATGGACCACGCTGCCTGGCAGGGAGTGCTGGGTCCCCACGGTCTCGGTAGCTGTAACGATAACGGCATCCTTCTTCTGCGCACGTGTGCGGAACACCGTCTCCTGCTGACCAACACCTTCTTCCGCCTTCAGACGCGGGAGAAGGTCACGCGGAAGCACTTTCTGTCGCTGAGCTGGCAGCTGCTGGACTATATTCTCGTCTGGAGGCGAGATTGACAGGACGTGCTGGTAACCA
>WEDG01013042.1:0-12071 GCA_017591395.1 Schistocephalus solidus
CGGTTGGAGGAGTGGTCGAATCATTGGCTTTTGCGGTTCAACGTCGATAAGTGTACAATACTTCGCTTAGGCAACCCATCTGGATCTGCCGAAAGTAAATTTACTTTCTCAACGGTATAGCCTTAAAAGACGTGGAAAACCCAAAAGGACCTTGGTGTGCTGACGACCACCACCTTAAAACCATCGTCTCACTGCTCGAAAGTGGCGAAGAGTGCAATTGCAGTGTTGCATGCCATCAGAAGAGCCTTTTTGGATTTCGATGAAGATCTCTTCGCTAAGACTTTTGGAACATTCATTTGGCCACATTTGGATAAAGCTATGCAGGCCTGGAAACGCTGGACAGTTCAAGATCAGAACTGCCTCGACAGAGTACAGAGGAAAGCCACCAAAATGGTTAGAAGTCAAAGCTCCTTTCCATATCCAATCCGCCTAATGAATCTTAATCTGTTCCCATTGAGTTATAGGCAAACGCGTGGTGATCTCCTGCAGACATTCCGCATTGTGAAGGGATCGGATTGTTCCCGGGAATTCTCGGACTTCTTTGAATTTGCCGCCACGACCCATCTCAGAGGTCACCCGTTGAAACTGCGTGTCCAGCAGGCGAGACTGGATGTGCGAAAGTTCTATTACTCTGTCAGAGTGATTAAATTATGGAATGCCCTCCCTAAAGACGTTGTGATGTCACAATCGCTAGAAAGCTTTAAAAGGAACCTTGACAGTTTTGTGTTCCAAAACGAGCCTGAGCGATGAGAAATTTATCGTAACCCTCGAGAGACGTGCACCACTTGTCATATTTTATGACCGCCTTTTGTACCTTTGCAACCCACACGGTTTATCTGTATACCGCATTTAATTTTACGTTACAAATAGGGTACTCAAAGGCCCATGCCTATTTCCCTCAATAAATTGAAAAAAATTGAATTCATATTAAACAAAAGGTCTTAGTAGGGTCCTCATTTTTAGCTGAGACCCTTATTGTAAGCGGTGTCCTTCAAGGCACCGTTCTGAGTCCTCTTTTGTTTTTGACTAACATAAATGATATTTCAACAGCAGTTAAATACTCTCATTCTTTTTTATGTGGACAAACTTAAATGCGTATATTCCTTCTCTAAATCCACGGCCCAACGATGCTCAGAAGAAATCCATGCAAACACACTTGCTCTTTCCACGTGGAGCTCAACGTTGAAAATGGAAATTTCACATACTATGTGTCGTTACATGTACTTCGGGCTTGACAGACAACCACAACCAGTTATTTCCCAAGGCACCCCTATGACTGAGGGCTCCATAATGAAGGAGGTAGGTGTAAGCTACACTAATAATTTAGATTTGTCGCCTCATGCCGATAAAATTACGGCCAAAGTTGCCCAGATTTGTGGCTTAATATCTTATAATTTTGATCTAACTGAAATTAAATTAAGACTTTATCAAATGTTTGTCCTTCCCATTCTTGAACATTGCTATCCATTTTCTGGTTTAAATGACTGAGTGTAGCCGTTCCAGAAGTGAAAAGGTCCTAAGACATTTTACTCGGAAAATCTTACCTCCTACCCTTTCAACTACATCCTACTCGAATAGGTGCCAGCTAACTAACCTAAAATTTCTATGAGTTCGGAGACTGGCAGCCGGCTTCTGCCTCCTTTATCGCCTTATTAATATTTCAAATATTTCCCGAATTTCAGCCTTTTTTCCCCTGAGTCGTCAATTCAACCTACGTAATTCTTCCCTGATTATACCTTTTCATATATCCTCCACTTCTAAACACTCTCTTCTCTTTGCTTTACAGGCATTGCTTTCTTTAGAATAACCTGCCAAGCGAAATAAGGTTTCAAATAACATGTCTACTTTTAAGCGAAGACTGCACATTTATCTTAACGCTGATTAAATTAACCTTTTATTTTCATCTTCCTTCCCGAGCAGTATTCTTAATGACCCCGAGAATGGCCAGTGGGAATTTAGAAGACCGTCTTCACATTTTGATTTTCCATGCATCGTTTCTCCCACGAACTATGATGTCTTCATAACTCATGCTTCCGTAAAATGATCGCCAAATATTTATCATGTTGCGCCATGGTTTTGAAGCACCTCCGTTTTGAATGCCGATAACCATCATCAGAATAACAAAATACTGAGCTGCGCAGGCCTCTGATTCAGTATCGATTCTCATGCCAACTAGCACCCATGAGCGCATTAATTTTATCTCTTCTTACTTAACTATCGGATCTCTCATTATCCTTTCGTAATACGCTCAGAAGCAACCTACCATGCTGCTTCATATGCCCTCGTGGAGCCGGGTCGCGGTGTCGACCCTTCTCTGATTGTTGACGATATTTTTGGGCTTCTCTGTCGGTGGTCTGATGAATCAGCATTGAGAATATCGTAATTCCTGCTGTGGCAATTCTACCATGACCTTCACGATCTTTGCGGTCCTTTCCTCGTTCGACCCTAAACGTAAAGATGATGCCTGCGGAAGTTTCCCCTGTCTAGCATCCTTGACGGTTACGCTTATAGCCAGTCAATGCGCATTGGGATCACACCTGCGGTTCTGAAAAGCAGTCTCTGTCATTAGATGATTTATCACCCGAGGTGGAGCGTTTTGACGCTCAAAAGCTCTTATCAGCATGTCGGTCCTACCTAACGCGTATGTTTTTCACCCAGAAGCGACAGTTTTATTCTACTTAAAATTCCACAAACCCCATTCAAGATATGCATCTTCCATTAAAATGCCGAAGGATTTTTTCGCTGTCTGCTCTTGTATCTTATTTTTGACCACACTGATTTGTGTCAATTGTCATCACCAATTGCTTACTTACTATTAAAACTTAACTGTGAACGATTCCGCACTCGTTTTAATTCATTTTTATCCAATGACAGGGCCCTTCCGGGTAATCAAATGAAACATCTATCTAACTATCTCCAACCCTGCGGCAAAACTGGCTCCTTTGCCTGATCTTTTGAAGTCGAAAGCCAAGCCGATCAAACTTTTACCGGTAGCTAACTAAGCTTTTGATGCAGCCAAGCAAGCCCTTGCTGATGCGACCATGCTGCACCATCTCAACTCTGATGCTTTTACTCAGTTTATTTTGACCCTGACGCTTCCAACAGTGCTGTCGGCGCAGTATTGCATCAACAGGTAAATAATAAGTTGTAGCCATTGACTTTCTTTTCACATAAGCTACGACCGGCGCAGACTCGCTACAGTACATTCTCTCGCGAGCTCCTTGCTATATACTTGGCTTTTCGTCATTTTCACAAATTTTGAGATGGAAGAGATTTTTGTGTTCAAACCGACCACAAACCTCTCCCCTTATGCCTTCAAAACCAAGCCAGATAGGCATTCACCAAGATAAATCCGTCACCTTGACTATATTTTCGCAGTGTAATACTTATATCCGCTACGTCCGACGCAGCAACAACTTTGTTGCTGATGCGTTATTCAGACGGGACATCAACACCCTGTCACCAACTTCGACCTGGCGAAGCATGCAGACCTCCAACTAGAAGACGAAGTATCTATTGCTGACCTTATAATCTGCAGCTTCTTGATGCACCACTTCCAGCATCCCCAGATACGATTTTATGCGACAGGTCAACAGGCACTCCCCACCTGTTGTTCCACTATCCAACCGTAAGGTAGTGTTTAACCATTTTCACTCTTCATCACATCCCGGTATCCGGGCTGGTCGCAAACTAATTGCTGCTCGCTTTGTCTGGCCGAAGATTAACTGTGACATTGCCCTTTGGACTAGGTAATTTTTAGCGTGCCAGAAAAACAAAGTGCATCGCCATAACTTTTCTCTATGAAGAACATTTGTTGTTCCGGATGTCTGATTTCATCACGTCCACTCAGAATAAGTTCAGCCGTTACCACCTTCACATGGGCACACACATATTTTTAGAGCAGTCGATGTTTCACGCGATGGCCAATTGCAATTCCGATATCGGATACCTTGGCAGAAAATATCGCCATTATCTTCCTGAAACACTGGTTTGCCCATTTTGGTATGCCACCCACCATTAACACTGACCACGGAAGCCAATTTCAATCTAGTCTCTTCCGTGAGTTCACTAAACTACTCGGGTGCGCGCACATCACGACCATGGCATATCACCCTGCTTCCAAAAACCTCGTGCAACGCCGGCACCGTCAACTTAAGACATCACTGATGTCTCACTCAGACACAACTGTGTGGAGTTCCAACCTACCCATCGTACCTTTGGGTATTCGATCACCTGTCAAGGAGGACATTAAATGTATTGCGGCTTAACTTGTATACAGTACACCTCTCCGCCTGCAGTCCTCCACTGTAAGCACCAGCATGTCGAATAATTCCGTTTAATAATTGAAACAACGCATGGCTCAACTGCGTCCAATTTCAACTGACCTGACACTCAAATGCGCGCTTGTGCAAGAAGACCTTACATCGGTTCCATTCGTCATCATCCGGCATGACACAGTTCGCAAGCCTCTTTGTTCCCCTTATGATGGCCATTACAAAGTGCTTAACGGGTTGACATGTTATACGTCATTCAGAAGGCTGACAAGACTGACACAGTCTCCATTGACAGACTTAAGCCAGCCTACCTTGAATGCATTCGCCGCCCGTTCTTCCTTCCAATCCCCCTGCACCATTACCACCCAATCCACCCATTTTGGTTCCATCCACTCAACCGCCACACATGACGACCCCACCCACAAATTTTGCTACTCCTTTTTTACCACAACGCATTAACTCTCGTTCTGGTGGACATATCCATTTTCTCACCAATCTTAGGGACTTTTTCATGCTTTTTTGCATATTTTTATCGATGTTTTTTGTAAAACAAACGCTCTGGTGGGGAGTTGTGTCGGTATTTGTACAATGTTTATTTTTGAATTCTTCTTGTTCATCTGAATCTTTACATGCGCTTGTTTGAATGTGCTAAAAAAATACACACAGCGAACGTTGAATAGCAACTGGGTGTCTCCTGTTTTCACTGCTTCATGTCATCAGCGCTTTCTTAACTGTGCTGAGCTGCCTTAATTATTTACAGTTAATTGCAACTATCGATCTTCATTCCTCGATCGCATACCACCTGACGTCATCTCAATTGAACTGCTGCCTCTGCTCATCGTTCTTGGTGCATACCTTTCTGGATCTAGTGCAGAGCTCATTATAATCCTAATAAACACTTGCTACCTAAGAGGGCTACTTTTTCGTGCGTCTGCATTCTAACAATCCTCTGTCGTTTTTGTCGTCCTTTTGTCGTTTTGTAGTCTAGCCACACATTTCCCAACTAAGCGTTAGTTTTCAGTGGACCCTAGTTCTTAGCGGTTTTTATCCTCGTTTACACTACAAGGTGTCCTTAGAATGCTACGCTTACATCGTTTATCATTTAACGAAGCATTTTTAGATGGTGTCTGATGTGCATATTTCCTTGCTTAAATGAAAAATTGAGACAACTTTCAGGCAATTTATCCTACCATTTCTAAGCAAATTCAATCCTCCTCCTCTGCCAAGTTTATGAATTATTTATTTTGGTTAGGTCTGTAACCATAGGTAACTAAATTACCTCGTCAATACACAATTTGGTGATTTTCATTTTGAGTATAGCGTCACTGTACAGAAGCGTTTATTTGAGTTTGAATTTTCCGACACAGAAATAGGAAATTGATGCAACACAATTATATCGTAGTAAACTGCACTTAGTTTCATGTATCTTAATCCGCAATTCATATATCGCATGAGCGGTTAAATTGATTTAACTTTTATTGTGAATCAGAGCGATCTTAATAAACAGGTGAATTGAAAAAAATCACTAATGGGAATTTAATGTTGTATTTGCTTCCAAATGAAGAAATAAGCAAAAAATTTAAAGGACCATAGTGGTCAAAATGTAAACGTTTGATTTAAAGGGAAATTTATATATTTGGATGCAGGCGATAGCGAATCAGATACGTGTTCCATTCATTGTTTAGCATTAATTGGGTTACACTCTCTTTGAGAACGTTAGTTGTGTTAGGAGAGCAAGTTTGTTTTTATGGGAGAAAGGAACAAATCTATAAATCACGTTATCAGATGCCCACTTGACCTTGTCTATTACTCGCCACGTAAATAGCATTGCACAAAAATTTCCCACGAGGGTGACTTTTTAATTGTGGATGTTAGGTGTCAAAATACAGTTTTTATATCCATTTGATCAAAAGGGACAAGGATAATAATGTTTTTGAATTTTCTTGGATCGTGATGGGCTTTCTGTTGCGTGCAAAATGCGACATTTCAAGTCACGGGTCACAAGAAAACTGTAAGCTGAGAGTGCGCAGAAACTGACTCCAATAACTCCAGCAAGTCAGAAAACGAAGAGAAAGTTGTAGACTGTCTCGTACTTCACAGCCTAACATGAAGTAGGCTCCTCGTAATTAAAGGCTGATACACCCGAAGGAGTGCCAAATATTCCGTGTGATAACACACAATAGGACAGACTTTTTGAAGGGGTGGTAATTTCTCTAAATGCCCTTCTTGTATCATTATAACCGAAGGCGATGTGCAGCCGCTAAGCTGATTTTGGTACAGTTGCAGGGTCATCAAACATTCACAACCGTTTACAACTCACCGGATGTGAAACCGAAACATAAACACAAGTAGGTCAGGCCCAGCTCCGATGCTCACATAAGAAAAATGACTTCCGCAAACCCTACCTCATAGTTATGAGTTAATGCTTAGTTTAGTTCAGTATATTTAAGGGAAATAGGCTTACGCGTTTGAACTCTCTATTTGTTTCACAAAAATCTGAAGAATTAGCAACAATGCAAAGAATTTACAACGTCAACTTAATGTAGATTTAGATTAACTCAGCACACCATTTTTTCAGTTTAAATAGTAAAATAATCCGTTTTTTGTTGCAGCATGTCTGATAAGCCCATTGTTTAATGTCTCTATGGACTAGGGCATTATAAAAGATAGATAGAGGTTTTATTTTAAGCACAGGAAGGGCAATGTAATTTAAAACAAAATTAAGAAGCAAAAAGTTTGAAATCGTGTACAATTAAGCTATGAATAGTAGGTCAGCTTCTTGGCGATTACAAATGAAATAAATCAGTGATCAAAAAAGTAAATAAAACGGGCTGACGCTGTAAAATCTCCTTTGGAATTTTAGTCGAAGAATGCATATGTTGAATGGGGTTTGTGGGTTTTCAACCGGAAATATCTGTCGCTCCTTGGAGAAAAACATGAGCGTGAGGTAGGACCGACATACTGATGAGAGCGTATGAGGGTTCAAAACGCTCCTCCTCGTGGGAGAAATCATGTAACGACAAGGTCTACTTTCCACCACCGCAGGCATGAGCACAAGGTGTATCAACTAGCTATAAGCGTAACCATTATGAATTCTAGAGAGGGGAAACCTTTGCAGGCATCATCAGTACGCTTAGGGTCAAACGAGGAAAGAACTGTAGAGAAAGTAAAGGTCATGGTTGAAATGCCAGATAATTGACCATTTAAATCTCGTTGATGATTTCTCAGACCACCGGCAGAGTAAACCCAAATGATCCTCGAAATTTGGTATAGAGTCGATACAGGGGTGAAGCTTTGGGCTGCAAGCACTATCACCTTAAGGTGCGGTAGATGGGATGATGGGGGAGGTTGCAGCAGTTGGCAAAGAGTCAAGAAAAAGGGAGAACCGCGAAGACCGAGGGAACCATTCGAGTCGTCAATATTTCCAAGTGCTGGTCGAAATCAAGAGGGGACGATAAACGGCTGCAAAGATCGTCTTTTTTTAAAAAGTTGCAGGAAAACAAATCTACACAACGACGGGATATAAAGTAGCATGGTAGGTTTTTTATGGGCCTAGTGCGAAGGGATAATGGAAAATCCGGCAATTGAGCATGATGAAGGCAACATACTGTGCTCAGTGGTGTTAAATCGTATGAGAATCGATAAAAGATCTGAGGCCTGCACAGTTCAGTATTCAGATTATAATTCTGATAATGCTTATTGGCATTCAAAACGGAGGTGCTTCAAAATGAGCACACAAATATGACCCAATTGTTAAGCACTCATTTTACGGAGGCATGGGTTATGAAGACATCATTGTTCGTGGGAAAAACGATGCTTGGAAAATTAAATTTGGAGACGGTCTTCTTAATTCCCGATGGTCTTTCTCAGGGTCTTGAAAATTGCTGCTCGGGAAGGAAGAGGAAAATAAAAGGTTAATTTAATCAGTGTTAAGATAAATGTGCAGTCTTCGCTTAAAAGTAGACATGTTTTTTGAAACCTTATATCGATTGGCAGGTTATTCTAAAGAAAGAAATACCTGTAAGCAAAGAAAAGAGAGCGTTTAGAAGTGGAGGATATATGAAAAGGTATAATCAGGGAAGAATTACGTAGGTTGAATTGACGACTCAGGGGAAAAAAGGCTGAAATTCGGGAAATATTTGAAATATTAATAAGGCGATAAAGGAGGCAGAAGCCAGCTGCCAGTCTCCGAACTCAGAAATTTAAGGTTAGTTAGCTGGCACACATTCAAGTAGGAGGTAGTTGAAAGGGTCGGAGGTAAGATTTTCCGAGTTAAATGTCTTAGGACCTTTTCACTTCTGGAACGGCTACACTCAGTCATTAAACCAGAAAATGGATAGCAATGTTCAAGAATGGGAAGGACAAACATTTGATAAAGTCTTAATTTAATTTCAGTTAGATCAAAATTATAAGATATTAAGCCACAAATCTGGGCAACTTTGGCCGTAATTTTATCGGCATGAGGCGACAAATCTAAATTATTAGTGTAGCTTACACCTACCTCCTTCATTATGGAGCCCTCAGTCATAGGGGTGTCTTGGGAAATAACTGGTTGTGGTTGTCTGTCAAGCCCGAAGTACATGTAACGACACATAGTATGTGAAATTTCCATTTTCAACGTTGAGCTCCACGTGGAAAGAGCAAGTGTGTTTGCATGGATTTCTTCTGAGCATCGTTGGGCCGTGGATTTAGAGAAGGAATATACGCATTTAAGTTTGTCCACATAAAAAAGAATGAGAGTATTTAACTGCTGTTGAAATATCATTTATGTTAGTCAAAAACAAAAGAGGACTCAGAACGGTGCCTTGAAGGACACCGCTTACAATAAAGGTTTCAGCTAAAAATGAGGACCCTACTTAGACCTTTTGTTTAATATTAGTTAGGTATGAAGTAATTAAATCGTCAAGGGGACTACGAAGTATTAAAGCCTCTTACTTAACTTTAAGTCTTCTATGAGACACATTCTCGAAGGCCTTGCTAAGATCAAAATAGATAACGACCACAGAGTGTTTATCATTACGAAGAGATGTCAATAGATTCAGAAACGGCAGGTGACATGTTTCAAAAGAGCGATATTTATATAAATCGTGACATTATGATTCCGTTTATACCTTCCCGAGACTAATTTTAATTATTCTGCATCTTTTACATATTTTTTCTAAAATTTTACACTTGTTTTATCTAACGCACTCAATAAACTTTCAGATCCAGTTTGATTTCACTTATCAATTTCTGCCCTTTCCCCTTCCCTGGGACTTAGATATAGTTGAGATTAAGGAGCTGTTATACAGGAGTATTGCAGAAGGATCGTCTCCCAAAATCAAACTGGCAACCACAGCCACTACCGACAAGCAGACCCCATTCTTCTCCTCTCAGCTAGCCGCTACATAGCCTTTAGTTTGGCGATTAGTAAGGCTTAGTTTAACTGATCTCTTAAAAGTGAGAAACCGGTTATGGGCATGAAGCGTCCAACAGCAAGAAAATTCCAATGCTACCAGCCAGTCGTATATCGTGTTTGATAATATGAGATTGGTTATTGACTGATCTCGATCAGAAAATAATTTATGATAGATTAATCTCTGCAAGCTTATTGAGGATATACACCCTCAAAATGTTATTTATTTTGCTCAAGTAATCGCTACTGTCAGGATGATTAGTGAAATAAGTTTTGGTGTCTGCTGTGTTAAGTCGTGGATATGAACAGCATAAAATAGAGCGTGCCTGTATACAGCATACAATAGTGGGTTTAGTGAAGGCAGGTTGGTATTTATTGAGGAAATTATTTTTAGACTCTGAACGATTAACAAATGGTTATGATAAGAAAATAAAAAGCGTAAATATTTTCTCCTAGGATGTTTATGCAGTTATGACAATATTTGTTGTTTAAATTATTTTTAGTGCCAAAAAGGTCAACTGATGGCTGCGATCAGATAAGGAAGGAAGAAATTAAATATTTAGGATTATGGTACCTTTTTATATTTATGGGTGCTTATACGATATGCAAAATTAAAAAAAATTGTACGTTTTAAACCTGGTGTTGATCATGGAATTGGTGTAATCAGATCTTTATAGTTTTATTGAAGTTATGGTAGTACTTTTGTGAAATTATTTTTAGTGTCAGAAAGTTCAACTAATGGCGATGATAATAAAAGAAAAAAGGGAATTTAAGATTATCGGAATTTTTTTTCCAATTATATCAATATTTGTTGCTGAAATTATTTTTAGTATCTGGCGGGTCAACTGCTGGCTGTGATAAGAAAGGAAGACATTAAATATTTCTGATTATGGTGTGTTTGGAGGATTTTCCGGCAAAGTTCTTGAAAGAACTGGCCGGCGAACACTCCCAAACCACTAGCGCATATATTCAATTCGTGCTTTGAATCTGGGAAACTGCCATCCGAATGGAAGGCAGCAAATATATACCCCATATACAAGAGTAGGGCTCGATCTAATGTCAACAATTATCGGCCTGTCAGCCTTACCTCCGTTTGCTGTAAAATAATGAAATCGACAATTAAGAAGGTGACCATGAAATTCCTTGAGGAATACCGATTGCTGTCAGAGCTCCAGCATGGCTTCAGACAGAATCGCTCTTGTCTTTCCAGTTTATTGCTCTTGACGGAGCAGTGGACTCGCGCATTGGATGAAGTTGGTAGAGTTGACGTCATCTACACTGATTTCACGAAGACGTTTGATAGTGTCCCACACAAACACCTAATCTATAAATTATCTGAATGCTGCTGACATGGATTGCAGATTTACTTACAGCAAGATTTCAAACTGTGTGTCCCCCAAGTCCTCCCCTTAGGCTCCGTCTTAGGACCATTACTCTTCTTAGTCTATATCAACAGACTGTCGTTGAAGACCTGGGTCGCAGCACCGTCATGTTTGCAGACGATGTTACATTGTGGAGTGTGATCAGATCTGATGCCAATAGGCATACACTTCAAGAGAGTCTTCTCCATCTTAGCAGCTGGTCTGCTCGTTGGCTCTTAACTTTTAACGTTGGGAAGTGCGTGGTCCTAAGACTCCATACCAGAAAGACCAGTAAGGAGGATGATTCACACCAATACCTTCTCAATGGGTAGCCCCTTTCGATTGTTGAGGAACAGAAGGACCTCGGTGTTCTCATAAACTCCTTACTCAAACCATCTTTACAGTGTGTAAAGGCAGCTTAAACGCGCAACACAAGTTTTATTTGCGCTCAGACGTGGATTTGTGCAGATTGATAAGGAACTTTTTCGAAAAACCTACGGGAAATTTGTTCACTCTCCCTTGGAATATGCCATCCGGGCCTGGCGCCCATGGTTTTAGAAGGATTATCTACAGCTCGAACGAGTAAAGGCGAGGGCTACGAAGATGGTCAAGAATATTAGTCATCTGCCTTACGAAACCAGAATATTTGAACTTGATTTGTTTCCGTTCAATTACAGGCTACTACGCGGTGACCTCATCCAAACCTACCGGATTATCAGAGGCCGCGAGTGTTCCTAAGAATTTGCTGACTTCTTCGAATTGACTGAGACGGAATATCTGCGGGGTCATCCCTTTAAACTGCAGAGGAAGTTGGTTCACACGGACGTCCCTCCGTCGGAACGCCTTTTCACAGAGGGTCGAAGGTGCATGAAACGGACTCCCTGATGAAGTGGTCCTTTCAGAAACTGTTAACACATTTGAAATGCAAACTGAATACTCATTTGCTGAGAAACTATTGAACATATAAGGAAGCTTGTGTCAGTAGTGGCAGCTTATACCTGGCCCACACATATCGATGACCTTACGTTTTCATTTGTCAAT
>WEDG01013045.1:0-25161 GCA_017591395.1 Schistocephalus solidus
TATCGATGATCCCTACATTTTTCCCTTTTGTCAGATATATCACTGTAAACGTTTTGTACTATTGACATTTTTGCATGTGAATAGGAAGCTCAAGGGCGAAAGCCTACTTCCCTCAATAAAGTGACTTCAGGTGACTATACAACTCCCTTCTACAAATGCCCACTTAAAAAGCGATCGTGCGTCTCCCAAACTGAGTGGGTGACATCGGAAATAAAAAGGAATCTCAAGAAAAAGAAGGAGACTGTTGAGAACATATGCCAGATATCAACAACCAGAACACTTTTCCGCTTTTAAGAAACAGCGATATCGGTGTCAGAATTTTCTGAGAAAAGAAAGATCAGCCTTTGCGTCAAAAATAGTCAATGACATACCTAGAAATTCAAAAGGTTTTTTGCTGACGTAATTAGACAAAACGAAATCAGGACTCCATTCCTTGTCTAAAAGACTATCAGGAAAACAGTTTAAATCATAACTCTGATAAGTCCAGCCTCTTATCCAATTTCTTTATGTCCGTGTATACAGAGGAAACACTTTTTGACGAGGAAGAATACTACAGTAATGCCACGTCTACAAACACAATGAGCACGGTGTAGTTCCCAATGGACGCAGTAAGAAAAACTCTGAAACAGCTACAGCCCACTAAATCACCTGGCTGAGATGGTATATCGGCAAAAGTTCTCACTGAACTCACAGACCAGCTGGCCTCTCCGCTGTCCAAGATATTTGAAAGTTCGATGGAGACGGGGTCTGCCTACCGAGTGGAAGATAGCCAACATGGACTATAAACAGATACGCGGTGACCTTATACAAGCCTTTCGCATGCTGCAGGGTCAGGATGGTTGTTTTGCATCTGGCGACGTCTTTGAGCTGGCCACTACCACTACTTTGCGAGGACATCCCATTAAACTACGTGTGACAGGTGCAAGACTCGACACAAGAAGTTTCTTCTCCAACAGAGAGATTAAGGCCTGGAATTCTCTGTCTGCGGACATAATCATGTCCCCATCCGTTGACACTTTTAAGCGGAAGTTTGACCAGTACAGCCATAAGTACCACCACGACATCCGAACCTAACAAATTTCCTGAAAAATATTCCCATCCACAATTCTCGCGTCATATGATAGTTTGACCGTCGATTTCGACTATGGCCATCGTATGCTCCACGCCAGGTGGTGCAGGGACGGTGACTAGCGCGTGAATTAGTTTTAAGTGATAGTAGCCTTGCGCTGCAGCTACCGTACACTCTCCTCCTCCCCCACATAAGCCTGGTGTCAAGACAGAGTAAAGAAGACCGGTAATGGGAGAAGGCGCAGGTGGCTGGCGCGACCGAAGCCGCCCCTGGGCGTACCACCACACCTGGCTACGATCCCACAGAGTCGAAGTGCCATAAAGGCCACATTAAGAAGGAGCAATTGCAGCCTGACTCTCTGTCCGCCAGTAAGCCTCTCCACACAAAATACATATTGGGCTGACCACGCGGTCAGAGATATCCCGTCAGTTGGCAACCTTCCAAGCCACGGCTTTTAGCGCCCCGTGAGAGTTTCAGGCGCGTTAGATTGTTTATAGTGAGGAAAATGCGCTGAGCTGTCGACCTCACTTTCTCCTACACCCCCAATATCAGACCACTGTCCGAGCCGGTCAGTTGCCTGATGTGGGAGTGGGCGCATTGGCTGACGTATCGGCATACCTGTCTTCGCGCGCCACAGCACGAACTGGTCCCCATAACGCACAAACAAGGATTTACTTACTCAGGGGGTATGAAGGAGCCATCGCCGTTTGACTCCCAGTCCACTGGTCAGCCACTCGACACACACAACAAATACACTGAGCCAACGGCGTGGTCTGGTGTAAGCGTCCGATTGGCAGCCTTCCGAGCCATGGTTTTTAGGAAACTGTGATATACTGTGTGGTATGTGGCGCGTTGTTTGAAATTGGTTTCGAATTTCAAGTACCTCGAGCCTACGAGTTTTTAGTCTCTACCTCAGTGTAGAAGACACGGTGTTGGAAAATCTATTAAATAATTGACTTTATATTCCTCTGAGTTTGTAAATTGCAACTTGGACCCTCGATCTTTGCTGCTTTCTGAAACTCACGCCGGCTGTGTGATCCCTGCATCTGCTCTCAATCGCGGAAGGGACTCAAACCCTAGTAGCAAGCAATATCTACTAGATGTCTATTAGATATCTATTTATCGAGATATGTATATCTATTGTATATCTATTTTGGCCGCTTTATATATATCTATTAGATATCGATTTATCGAGATATAAGGCAACCGGCGAAAATGGTGCCTACGCCTTCGATTTGGTGCCTTTTACTAACCTACTACGCTTATAATGCCCCTTGCACCTGTATTTTTAAGTATAAGCCTTGGTGAAGACATTCTTTACAGAATAATTTATTTATAAATTCAAAGGAATATGTACAAAGTTGTGCGGTTTCTTTTTCCTCCGTCGTCAGTGTGTTGAAGGCGGTAGGTTAACCGACGATGATCCAGCATTGTTGTCTGCAAACAAACAGTATTTTAACAAATTTTTATATTGATTTACCGTCTGCTGGATGTCCAATTTGTTTTTGAAGCATCTGACAATGGCTATCAAGTGATCGTTTTAGTCGCCTGGCAATGGCAGACTCAAAATCGGATAATTTATACAATCCGCTTGCATTCCAGGCTGCAAACACCTCTATATAGTGACAGTAAGACGGTTTTTGATGGAATTACCCAGCATAACGTCATATATTTTTGATTTTGATAAACTTTCTTTAGCCTTACGTCCCTTGAAATTGACGTGTTGACTAATTTCGTCGTCAAAAATAGCGAAAAATATTCGCTTAACGAAATCGTCGATGTTTTGCCCGCCGAGGCAGGTAAGATAGGAGGTCTAACATAAGAGTTATAGAATTAATAGACAGTTTACCAACTGAGAATAAAATTTTTGATTTAAAAGCTGGTTATTAAGCTGCCGGAATTCAGTTGCTGAATGCAACTGATGTGATATGGGATTTTTGGGCAGCTGGGGAGCTGCCGGGCCTGATATGCAAGGCTGCTGCCGATGCAGTGCCTCCAAATGCCGAATATAGCCCAGCGTTTTCCGTTGGGCTTCTACAACATAATCAACTTTAGCTGATATGTCAGCTATTTGTTGGCACATAAGCAACATGGCCCTCTGTACATTTTTTGAATTTGATTCTTCTTCAGTTATTAAACGGAAAACGATGTTACCTTCATTATGCGGCGCTTCGCCAGCTGGAATAGTTTCAAAAGAATCATTTAGGTCGTCTTGTGGTTCCTGAGGAGAACAAAGTTATTTTAAAAGTTACTTACGGGCGATGAAATGGGTTCACCTCCGAGAAGGTAAATAGCCCTCATCTATCGCCGAGCGGCGTTGGCGCTGGGAAAGCCTACGTGAGGGCAGGTCACTCATGATAAGATCTCACAAACGCACAGGAAAAAGAAAGGGGAATTAAATAAGTTAGCAGACGAAGGATCATCTATTACTAGGACCACTTTCTTACCTGCAATGCTGGCGAAACCACTCACTATATGGACTGTGCGTTTGCGTAGGGTTCGCAAGCATTGTTCGCAAAAAGCGAAAAGGATAGTAAAGTGGCATCCTAAAAGCTGTTTATGACCTCAATTAATATGTAATAATGTTCATGAGTTAGGCATAGGAACTTACTGAAAGTAGATGGCAAAGGAGCACATCTAACAGTGTCGTCAAGGTCTGCTTTATATACACTCATAAGTGAGGACTTCCTGGGATAGTCGAAGTAATCTGATAAGTTAATAAATTCACTAAATACCAAGCGTACACATCCCTCTTGATCAACAAGTATGTTTTTCACGCACACTATTTTATTGCCGAAGCCAATGCATCTGTTGGCTGCTGTAATGTCAATGCGAAAACGTTCTGTTAGTATGCATTCATACTGCTGACTGAGTTCGTATCCAGCTAGAACAGGACCACCCTTATGCCCACGAAGGAACCTCTTTAAAGAAGTCTCCAAAGGGTGTGTTAACCTCTAACCCTCACTTAAACGTCTAGCAATCTGCTGTAAAGGTCGTGAAGGACTTCTAAGCATTTTCTTTAATCAACCTAGGTAGCTTTCAAAAAGGAAAGCTGGAAAAAGTGTCAAGGGGACCGTGTCGTTCTACGTCATCTGCGATGTGCATCAAGCTATGCACATTGTACACCATGTGCTCCATGCCAAACAGTAAAGAAAATTTGCGAGTAAAAAGTTTTAACAACTGTTTACAATAACCAATATTACATTTGAAAGTTTGAGGACATGCAAACAGTCTTAACGCAGTAAAAAAGTAATAAGAATAGTTTAAAATGATTAAGAGGCAGGATACCACGCAGAACAACAACGCCGAGGTACAATATGAACTGCCTGAGCTCGGTTGCCTTCCACGAGTCGAAGTCATTTAAACACCTAGCTCGCTGTGAAAACTCGGTCGGTAAATTTCTACCTATAGAACGCATTCTATCGTCTATAGCCTCAACCTCCACTGTCTTAAGTACTGAAGGTGTTAAGCGACCGCTAGCTTTTGAACGATGACTCTTTACCCATAAACTTAGTAACCTCTTAACCACGCCAAGGTACACTAAATGTAGGGGATCTAGGGGAAACTTTGAAATAAGCCCAAGATTGCATGACACAAATGGAGATACGCCAACCATGTGATCTTCGTCAAAGGACTGCAAGAAGTCCTCGTCTTTTCCTCTCTCTGCCCTTCCTCAAGGTATACGACCTTTTCCAATATATACTCCGGTGACTGTGCAACGTTCGCAACCGTGGTAAGCATTAACATTCCTAATTTGCTTGACAAAAGCCCTGGCCGGCGCGTCACATATTACGGCACACACACGAACGCGATTAGTAAGGCTACTGTCCTCCCTCGGGATGCCTTTATCTTGCAAGTGTGTAATCTCCTTAACAATAAACTTACAGAAAGCTTGCACATCGGAAGGCTTCCCACCTCCACAATAAATGCCAACAGGAAATACGTTACTGAGGAAGGGCCGCACTACTCTTCCTAAAATAGGCCACATTTCTGTCTTTGATTTTCTATAAACCGGGAGGCCATCAATGGCCAACTGTATTTCCAAATCACGGGCTACAGGTACCATATTCTTAAGCATAAGCATACGAAGTTGTTTTTTTCCAAACCAACGTGGACGTATTCCCCATGCACATAGGGGCTACCTCTAACTTATACGTAGCCCCTAGAAGCGTTCTAGGGTCAGCAGGGAGTTTGGGTATGGACGGCTTAAGTATCCCCAAAAGTTCACGTATGTGTGCATGGGAAATGTTGTTTCGCAAAGCCCATTCGCGTAAATTCTGAATCGTTAACTGATCCGATTCAGAGTTAATGTTCCTATTAGTTTCTTCTTCCTCCGATGCTCCTATATGATTATGGTCCACTACACTTACTGCGGGGACCCTATGTCCTTCATTTTTTCCTCGATTGAGAAACAATGACGTTCTTATGTGACGCTTTTAGGTCTAGCTCTTCCACTCTACGTCTTCTCTTAATGGTCTCCACTATTTCATGAAATTCCTCTTCCCCATACCTTCTAATTCGGCGTCTTCGTGTTCTGTCTGATTCCTGCATAAACATTGTTAACAATAGTTAATAAGCAATCAACAGATATAAATGTATAAAGGTAGGGTAGTGGAGAGGCTGTCAGATAACGTTTACCACGCCGTTCACGCAAAATAGTGGCGCGTACGCGCGCAAAAGGTGTCGCAATGCGCTTAAAGAACGGCGACCAATGAAATGTCTGCTTACATAACTTTACTAACCAATGAGGTTGAAGAGACAGTTATCTCGATAAATAGCTATTCACGTACATCTACTCGATATCTATTGCTACTAGGGAAACCAAAGGCTGAGTCCTTATATTTTCAAATTCTTATTTTTGAAAACTCAGCTGACTTTCTGTTAATTTTGTGGCAATTATAACATGCAAAACTCAAGTTCCATAAGTTTATTGTCACAAAAAATTGGTCCACGACCAAGCTGCTTGGGACCGTCTCTCGGCGCCTCTACCCACTCGGCTATATTGGCAAGGGATCTTGTTAGGCAAGTTAACGAAGAAGCAGAAAACAATTGTAACTATCGTTATTCTGCAATTTGTTCACCTCCCGCTAAACGGGGCAAAAGTTCAGTAAGCTTAACTAATGTAGCTTACGAAGACGAAACATGTATGGGGTGTTTCAGCCTCCAGCAGAAATTCTCAGGGATGGAGCAGGAAATCAGGAATCTAAGACAAGAAATAGATAACTTAAAAAAATCTATATCTTGCCCAACTGCTAAAAAAGCTCCTGTTCGTAATAAACCTACCACAAAGCCAATCTCGTATTCATTTATAGCTTCTTCAAGCTTACATAAAAGTCACATTAAAAATATCGCGACTGCTGGACCTGGTAAACCAGAGGAAATTTCGCTACTTCCGAAGGGAGCCCCATCTAGTCCTTGTGCCACTCTACCGGTACTTAGTTCGGGTAGCATCAGCACTAATCTGGCTTTTACTCGCCCATCGCTACCTCCCTGGTAGACGTTGCACCAACATGCGATGTTGAAGAGGTTGGCGAGTTTGTAAAGCCAAAAGAAGAAAAGGTCTAAGAAGAACAAGTCGTGCAGAGACTTTGGCTCTAGCCTGCCAAAATCCGACTCATCTGGACCTATCAGGCAAAGTGAGCTGGTTACCAGTACTCACTCAGCTGAAAGATCTGAGTTACAAACGGGCCCTCGATTGAGTCGAAAACAGAATGTAGTCATTAAAAGTGTCCCGGAATCAGCTTCAATTATTCCTAAGGAGCGAGTTAAACATGGCCTGGAACTCCTTCAATTGGCCATGCAAAACGCTGCTAACGGACGGCGAGTCCATTCATATTCTCAAGGCATATAGAATAGGGAAGGTTCTGTCTACACCCGATTCAAATCCTTGACCAAGACCCAAAAATCATCTTGGAAAACGAAGCGCAGGCACAGCTCCTGCTACAGAGAAAATCAACCCTGCGGGGTCCGCATTCTGAAGCGTTTTTCAACCCGGAACATGGGCTGAAAGAGAGCGGAATAGAAAATGCGACAGCTAATAACAGAACTGAAAACACAAAAGACCAATGTCGAGGCTAATCTCAAAATAAGTGATGGACAGAGAGTTCAAGTGAAAAGAGCATTTCGGCCGAAGGCAGTCACCCCTGACAGCCTTAACTGTCCCGTTTCAGAAACCAAAAACGTGCCCGCTTAAACTAATCGTCCTCAATGCCAGATCTCTTGCTTAATAAGATGCCTTTTGCTCCAGACTCTGGTTTTCATCCACCGCCCCGGACATTGTAATAGTTACAGAGACATGGCAACACCCTGTGTATCCGACTCGAACTCTCTATTCTAGGCTACGCTTTCATTCGGAAGGATCGAGCGAGGGCCGTGGCGGAGGAAGCTGTATCTATGTGAGGCAACCACTTACATTTTTCAATTGGACTTTTGCCAATTTACCGCAGTAGAAACGAGCTGTTGGCTCCGAGTAGTCCTTAAAAAGATAACTACTCTTTACTCGTTGGTAGTGTCTATCGTCCCACCCAATGCCTGCGAGGATTTACATGATCTTTGTCTCTCGCTGCATTTCACGCTGCAGCTGACTTTAAAATCTGAAGTACTGCTTGATTGCAATTGACTTCGAATCTTCCTGAAGTTCACTGGTTTTCCAACTTCCCTGTCCTGCAAAAAGTTCGAAGACCTGACTTGAGGCCATAGATATAGGCATGTGGGACCAGGTAGTTGATTTTCCTACCCGAGGATCAAACATACTTGATCTTATTTTTTTGTAGAGGTTGTTTCAGCCTTCGTCAGTGTCACCTTTTAGATCCACTTTGGAATTCTGATCATACTATAGTTCTTTTCTACACTAGAACTAGAGGCTGCTGAAACGTTTTCCAAAAATATAGCTTTTTCGTGATTTCAGATCAGCAAATATGAGGGAATTGCTAACACACTAAATTCCCACTGACTGGACTAACTTCTTTGTACGTTCGGATGTGAATGTTTGTACTGATACTTTTTTACAAAAGTTCTAGGTCCACTCATTTCTTGTCTCCCCGTGAAAAAATAATCAATGTCACGGATGAAGTCTACCTCCCTTTATCATTCCGCCGTAGACTGCGTAGACTCCTCCCATCGTTTTTCATCTACAAAACGACACCTCCGTCCTGCCTGTGATCCAGAAAAATCTTTGAAGAGGCTAAGAGGCTGTCTGACGAAAAACGGTAAGCCGATGAGGTAACCTTTGCCGAAAAACCCTTCGTTAAATGTTGCAAAGCTCGCGCACACTAAAACGCAGAGAAAAACGCAGCACCCCCGTACTTCGAGATGCTTTAGGAAACCCAATATCTGACGCTAAGTTGACTGCTGATAGCTTCAATGCTTTCTTTAAGTCTAGAACTTTTAGTGAACATACCGTCGCGCCCCTTTCCTAACATCCGGGTTTGGACCGGTAACGTCCTCGAAACCAAAACCTTTTACCCCTCTGGGACGTGACCGTAGCCATTCGGCGTTTTCGTCAATCTTACAGTCCAGGACCAGATGACGTCCCAAGTTAGCGTTCTAAAGGCGGATGCAAAACGATATATTTTCCGTCCCTTCTGTATAAGATATTTAATCTTGCTCTTTGGAAAAGTGAAACTTTCCCTACTTTATGGAAGGAATCGCACATACTGCCTATTCCCGAAAACACAGGGCCGACCCTACGTAATTTGACGACTTTTAGACCAATAAATACACTACCAGCAGTCTCAAAGATCTTCGAGTCCTTGATCAAAGACATAGATGATGTGTCACCTAAGAGAGAATAAACCTACTATAATGCGGCTCAGCATGGTTTTCAAAGAAAAAGGTCTCGTGACACTTGCCAGCTCTCTTTCTTTGATCATGTGCTACAATCTAGAGACAGCGGTCTTTGCAAATTTACACCGTTTACTTCTGGATTTCACTAAGGCTTTTGATCGTGTTGACCATGATCTCCTACTGCTGAAAACTTGCCTCCTTTGGCATAGGTAACAAGCTTCTGAACTTAAATATTTTCCTATTTGAATGCTCGCGCACAACGGGTTAAAAATTTCTGATGTTATCTCCAAACCCCACGCATGTGAGGAGCGGAGTTATACCAGGGCAGCGTGCTCGGCCCGCTTCTATTTTGCCTTTTGTCAACGATGTTCCCTGATTGTTTTCAGTATGGTAGGCCCTTTTATGTACGCTGACGATTTAAAAAGTTGCCTATCGATATAAAACCGTTGATCGCAACATCGTGCTTGAGCTCTTAAAAACGGATCTGTCAGGCCTTTGCTCAGTGGTGTCGCACATGGCGCCTCTCGTCTTGGCAAAAAGTGCTCCGTGATGGTTATTGGCGTCATCAGTCTTCACCTAAGCATAGACGGTCACGATCTAGCGTGCCCGACTTATAAAGGATCTGGGGCATATCGTACTCCTAGTAGTCTTAATCGGTCAGAGCACTGCGCCCTGATTGTCTCGAAAAGCACGCCAAACTAATGGGTTTATTCTCAGAAATTTTCAAAACCGTTAAAATTAGAATCAGCCTCTATAAAATGTATGTCAGGCTAATCTGGAATATTGCTCGTTTCTATTTAGTCTTCTGCACGCTAGTGAACGAAAGAAGAGAGAATCAGTCCAGCACTTCTTTACAAAAGAGTTTTCTATTAAGAACACCGAGAAGCTGTCATACCAACAACGCTGTGAGCTTACAAGCCTTGACCCGCTGTTGCTTCGCAGATTGAAAGGACTATTTTTACTGTTTAAAACTACTAAACAGTCGTGCATTTAACCCCCTTATATCCTCTGAGCACCTCGACCACTCTCGGCGCGACCAGATCATCGAGATGTATTTTTATTTCTTCCTTTTGGCATCGCACGTTAGATACCGAGCAGTCGGTAAAACGCTATGTAATCTGGAATAAGTTACCTAGAAGTATCAAAATTCAGCAAAGCTATCCCTTGTTTACGCGAACTGTCACTAGTTTTTCTACATTCAGGACACCTTCCAAAACGTTTGGGTGCTGACTCTGTGGAAGCTCTCTTCGGTCTCTGATGGCGTTCATGGACTCTGAATCCTGTGCCGGTCTTTATGCTGAGGGAAAAATTACTGGCGCTGCAGACCTCAATCGGCTTATTTCTCAGTCGACAGCGAACAGCCGCTCGCCGAAATATCATGCTGGTGCAGAATATCGGATCCGTAAACTACTGAATGGAGAGGTTCTTTACCGGGCACCTGTGTTCACGCGTCCCCTGTCCAGAACTTTAATTACTCAATAAGCTGCAGTTTTTTTCTCCCGAAAAACACCTGGAAACAACGATCAGAGTTTTTCGCTGTCAGCTTGACCCCTCTACTGAATTTTTGACCTTGCCTGTAAACTGGCACAAATAAATAAAATAAAATAAAAATGCTCTGGTAAATGGTGATTGTAGAGGTTGTTGTCGATGTTTTGGGTGCTAGGTAGTGCGATGATCGTAGCTTAGCGCTCCGGTGGTTTACCGCAGGTTGTCGTGGAGGCGCATGTGTCCTAATAATAGGCCAATGCGGTGTGTGAATGTGCGGAGCAGTGAAGGCGGGCGCGTCGACTGTATGTCGGAGCCCCCAGGCACTCGGTTCACGCATCCAGCCTTGCGATGGATTTTGCAGGTGACCAACCAGACCGATGCGAGTTGAAGTTGCGAGGCGCAGTGTGGGCAGGAGAAATCGGTAGAGGCTGGGGGATGTCATTCATGGTATTGGGGGTGGCAGTGGCGCTAAGAATGGCAGGAGCGGAGGGTGTGCATGGTGTAGTATTAATAGTAGTAGCACTAGCACTAGTAATAATAGAAATGGTGGTTTTAATATCATTATTATAAGTAGTAGTAGAAGGAGTAGTGGTGGTGGTGGTAGATTTGTGTACTTAAAACGAACAAGATGGGCACGATAATCAACACTGTGATAGTGGTGTAAGCAGTAGTGATATTAGTGTTGCAACCTTGCAACGGGTCTCATGGCAGTTGCGAGGAGGGCAGACAAAAGCATGGCAGGAATTATTGGGAATGCGCACACATAATCAATGCCACTAAGGGAGGTGTGGTGTAATGCCGGGGCGCACACAGTCTAGAAAATAATCATTAGCACAAACAAGTCCTGTCATGTGCACCCCTCCAACCTTGTGCTAGTTGAGATCCCAAGACCTCCGTCTGCCGTCGCGGTTGACTTCCACCGCTTCAGCATAAACTGAATGACCTGGAATTCGCTGACAGCAGTGAGCTGCAAGCCTACCTTGTTGTGTGAGGTTTCGGGTCTTACATTCACGCCCTGCCTTGACGGGCTTACCGCCAACTTGAGCGAACGGGTTTCGCACATGAAGATGTCTTCGTGCGTGCCTACATGACGACCTAGCCGCCGGAGGACGGTTGTGTGATTTATGAGCCAGGCATGCAGTGTCACCCTTTCCTTTTCGTGCCCGCGCCCACCCTTCCATGAGGCATATTGCTAAAAACTGCCTTGACGCGTAGAACAGGGCTGGGTTGGCGGCCACCTCGCCCATCGTGTGGCACTGTGAATCATTCCGCCTGCTAACGCATTCTATAATGGAACTGTCCGATCTGTTTCCACCAACAGTATGACCTCCACTGATATTTATTTCACTGCACCGGTTCCCTCACCTATCCCTGTACTCCCAATGCAGATGCCTTTTGCCCCTACAGAGGGCCACACAGTAGATGTGCAGAACTAGCACGCGGATGCCAGATAAGGTCACGGCCGGCGTTATTGCGGGGGGGATTGCACTCGTAATAAATGGCACTGAAATAGGTCTGGTGACAGGCCTCCAAGCAGGCTAACGTCGCACCAGCCACCTGCGCTTATCCTGCCTCCGTACTTCTTGATTTGGTCATGGTAACGGGTCCAGGTGGGTAAGGGAGGAGAGTGTGTTAGATGCGGCGCAAGTCTTTTATCACAATAGACTTACTCATACGCAAGTAACCGTCACTCTGCATCCACCCCTTTGTCGGACACCCCGTGGACATCAAAGACAACGATTGTGGAACAGTTGGTGGTGGTGGTGGTGGTGGTGGTGGTGGTGGTGGTGGTTAGGAGGAGGAGGGCAAGGGGACCAAAAAGCGAAGAAAGGCAATTTAAAACAGCGTGAATAAAAACGGAAGGGCGATAAGTATATAGATGGGTGGGTAGATGGGAGAGCATCAAAGCGAAAAAGGTGATCTCAAACGCACCCACTCCGGCATATCTAGGCCGCTATTTTGAGTAACATTATTTTATAATTGTTTGTCCGGTGCCCTGCAGTGTGTGGGGGAGATAACCCTTTGTCCAACGTCCATTATATGTCAGCTTTTTAAAATTTGCAATGTCATAGACATCAATAGGGTGCTCAAAAGCTTCGCCTATATTTCCTTAATAAAACTGAACTGAACTGAACATGACCCCCATCTATAAAGGAGGAGAGAGGACATTACCAAACATTTTCCGACCAGTCAGCCTTACAAGAATCTGCTGCAAATTGATGGAGAAGATAATCAAAACGGAATTGATGAAGCATCTCGTAGAGAATAACTTGCTAAGTTCATATTAACATGGATTTCAAAGTGGTCGATCCTGCCAAAAAACCTGCTCTCATCCATGGAAAGTTAAACAAAATCATTAGAAATGGGGTTGTCAGTCGATGCGGTCTACATTGACTTTAGAAAAGCATTTGACAGAGTTCCACACAGATGTCTGATCTTTAAGCTGCGTCAAATGGGTGTGACTGGCAACCTACTTAAATGGTTGGCCGACTTTCTCACAGACAGGCGCCAGTGTGTTTGTATTGAAGACGCCAAGTCTCACTGGGAAACCGTTCACAGTGGAGTTCCATAGGGCAGCGTCCAGGGTCCCATTTTGTTTTTGATATACGTTAACGACTGCCTTGGTTTTCTGACATGCGAGAAGGTAATGTTCACTGACGATCTGAAGTTATGGAACTCGATTGAAAAACCGGAGGATGCGCGGAAATTACAACAAAACGTAGACCACTTGCAAACATGGTGGGATGAGTGGCTGCGGACCCTTAATTTTAACAAATGCCAAATAATCCGACTGTGGTCTAGTTTCAGAAGGATTATTAGCTTCAATTCTTTCTTGTCTTGCACGTTTCCTAAACATACTGTCGCTCCCTTTCCTAACATCCGAGTTTGGATCGGTAACGTCCTCGAATCCATAATTTGTATCCTCTGGGACGTGACCGTAGCCATTCGGCGTTTTCGTCAATCTTACAGTCCAGGACCAGATGGCGTCCCGGCCAACGTTGTAAGGTGGAAGAAAACGATATATTTCCGTCCCTTCTTTATAAGATATTTAATCTTGCTCTTGAAAGTGAAACTTTCCCTACTTTATGGAAGGAATCGCACATACTGCCTATACCCAAACACGGCCGAAGTACGTCATTTGACGACTTTAGGCCAAAAATACACTGCCAGCAGTCTTAATGTAGCTCAGTATTGGTTTCTCGAAAAAAGGTCTTGTTACACCTGCCAGCATTCTTTCTTTGATCATGTGCTACAATCTAGAGACAGCGGTTTTGCAATTAACACAGTTTTCTTCGATTTCACGCAGGCTTTTGATCGTGCTGACCATGACTCCTACTGCTAGAACTTGCCTCCTTCGGCATAGGTAACAAGCTTCTGAAATTAATATCTTCCTTTTTGAATGCTCGCGGACAACGGGTTGAAAATTTCTGAACTTATCTCCAACACCACGCATGTGAGGAACGGAGTTATTCAGGGTAGCGTGCTCGGCCCCATTTCGATTTTGCCTTTTAGTCAACGATGTTTATGATTGTCTTCCGTATGGTAGGCAATTAATATACGCTGACGACTTAAAAGTTGCCACTGATCTAAAACGGTCGATCGCAACATCGTGCTTGAGATCAAAAAGAAGGCTCTTCATGCCTTTCGCTCATTGGTGTCGCATATGGCGCCTTTCACTTTATTGGCACAAGTGCTCCGTTAAGGTTATTGGCGACAACCATCAGCCCCACCGTAGCATAGACGGTCACGAACTAAATGTGCCCGGAGTTATAAAGGATCTGGGCAGAGCACTGTAATAATTTCCCAGCACCGTGTCTTCTACGCTGAGGTGGAGACTAAAAAATCGTAGGCTCTAAGGACTTGAAATTCGAAACCAATTTCAAACGACGCGCGAATATGATAGATATCCGCATACTAATCGGTCATATTCAATTTCTCAAAACCCGTGTCTATTAAATCATTTCAATTAATTGAGGGAAATAGGCATGGGCCTTTCAGTAACTTATTTGTAACGGGAAATTAAGTATGATATACAGAAAGACCATGTGGGTACCAAACGTTCGAATGCGATCATAAAATATAACAAGTGGTGCGTGGCCCTCGAGGGTTAAACTAAATTCCTCATCGGTCCGCTCGTTTTGGAACATTAAACTGTCAACGTTCATTTTAAAGCTTTCCAGCGATGGTGCCATTACGAAGTCTACAGGGAGGGCTTTCCATGGTTTGACCATTCAGAGAGACAAGGATAACTTGCGCACATCCAGTCTCGCCTGCTCGTCGCGCAGGATCAATTCGTGACCTCAGAGATAGGTCATGGCAGCAAATTTATTTATTTTTTATTTATTTATTGCCAGTTTACAGGCAAGGTAAAAAAATATACGGTAGAGGGTCAAGCTGACAGTGAAAAAACTCCTGATCGTTATTTCGAATGTTTTCAGGAGAAAAATGCAGCTTATTGCGAGATTAAAGTTCAGGACAGGGAAGCGTTTACGCAGGTGCCCGTTAATGGACTTCTCCATTCAGTGTTATGGATCTGGTATGCTGCACCAGCAGGTATGTTGGCGAACGGCTCTTCGATGTCGACCTCAGCATGAAGTCCGGCACAGGATTCAGAGTCCTTGAACGCCATCAGAACCGAAGAGAGCTTCCACAGAGTCAGCACCCAAAGGTTTTGGAAGGTGTCCTGAATGTAGAAAACTAGTGACAGCTCGCGTAAACGAGGGATAGGTTTGCTGAATTCTGATACTTCTGGGTAGCTTATTCCAGATTGCTATAGCTTTTACCGAAAAATACTGTCGGCATATAACTGCGCATGCCAAAGGAAGAAATAAATATACATCTCGATGACTGGTGCGCCGAGAGTAATCGAGGTGCCTCATATATGTAAGGTGGTTAAATGTACGGCTGTTTAGAAGTTTAAACAGCAAAAATAATCCCTTCTGTATTCTGCGAAGCCACAGCGGTTCAAGGCTTGTAAGCTCACAGCGTTGTTGGTAGGACAAGTTTCGGTGTTCTTAATAGAAAACTCTTTTTGTAAAGAAGTGCTGGACTGATTCTATCGACTTTCATTCACTAGCGTGCAGAAGACTAAATAGAAACGAGCTGTATTCCAGACTAGGCCTGACATACATTTTATAGAGGCTGGTTCTAATGTTGACGGTTTTAAAATTTCTGAGAATAAACCCAGTAGTTTTGCATGCTTTCGAGACAATCAGCGCGCAGTGCTCGGAAAAGTTTAGGACTACTAGAATATGCTATGCACAGATCCTTTATAACTCCGGGCACATATCCCTTCTGCATTGCCTTTTAGAGAGAGGATACTTTTTACGTCTTTCTAGTCGACACTCATAGAGTAGGCATTCCAATCCGCTGAATAGTTTCATCCTTCTCCGTTGAACTTTTCCCAACAGAGCGAAGTCATGTTTCATTCAAGGGTTCCACGCCTGAACGCAATATTCCAACACCGGCCGGATAAATGTTCCAAAACGCGCCCAAAAAGCTCTCCGTCAAAAAAACGAAGAATATCCTGATTGCGCCTAGGATACACATAGCTTTCGTTGCTATATTCGAGCAGTGCGACGATGGTTTGCGAGTGGGTGTTATCCATATACCTAATTCGTTTAGAATATTTACTCCCTGGAGTTTTTGACCACTGATGAAGTACTGATATTCAAACCTAATCATCATTCTCGAACTAGACCGCGGTCAGATTATTTGGCTTTTGTTAAAATTAAAGTTCAGCAGCCACTTATCACACCATGTTTGCAAGCGATGTAAGTTTTGTTGTAATTTTCGAACATCCTCCGGTTTTTCAATCGAGTTCCATAACTTCAGATCGTCAGAGAACATTACCTTCTCGAATGCCAGACACTCAAGGCAGTCGTTCACGTAGATCGGAAACAAAATTGGACCCAGAACGATACCCTGGGAAACTTCACTGTGAACGGTTTCCCAGTGAGACAAGGCGTCTCCAATAAAAACACGTTGGCGCCTGCTTGTGATAAATTTTGCCAACCATTTGAGTAGGTTGCCAGTCACACCATTTGACTCAGCTTAGAGATCAGACGTCTGTATGGAACCCTGTCAAAGGCTTTGCTCAAATCAATGTGGACTGCATTGACTGAAAAACCCCTTTCTAATGCTTTTGTCCAACTTTCCATGGATGTGAGCATGTGTGTGAGGCAGGATCGACCACTTCGAAATCCACGTTGATATGAATTTAGAAAGTTATTATCTTCAAGATGCCTCATCAGTTCCGTTTTATTATCTTCTCCATCATTTTGCAACAGATTCTTGTGAGGCTGACTGGTCGGAAACTGTTTCGTGATGTCATCTTTCCTCCTTTTATGATGGGGGTTATGTTGGCTATCTTCCACTCGGTAGGCAGACCCCCGCCTCCATCGAAATTTCAAAATATCTTGGAGAGCGGAGAGGCCAGCTGGTCTGTGAGTTCATTGAGAACTTTTGCGGATATACCATCAGGGCCAGGTGATTTAGTGTGCTGTAGCTGTTTCAGAGTTTTTCTTACTGTGTCCATTGGGAACGACACCGTGCTTATTTTGTTTGTAGATTTGGCAATACTGTAGTATTCTTCCTCTTCAAAAAGTGGTTCCTCCTTAATGACGGACACAAAGAAATTGGATAATAGGCTGGGCTTATCAGAGTAATCAGTTAACCTGTTTCCCCGATAGTCTTTTAGACAAGGAATAGAGTCCCGATTTCGTTTTGCCTTATTTACGTAAGCAAAAATCCTTTTCGAATTTCTTTGTATGGTTTTGACTATTTCTGACTCAAAGGCTGATCCTTCTTTTCTCAGAATATTCTGACACCAATTTTGCTGTTTCGTAAAAGCGGAAAAATATTCGGGTTGTTGATATCTGGCAAATGTTCTCCGCAGTCTTCTTTTCTTCTTTAGATGCCTTTTTATTTCCGATATCACCCACTCGGTCCAGGAGATGCACGATCGCATTTTAAGAGGGTAGAACGTCTCTACCAACTGCTGAATAAAGTTATTAATGAAGAACCAGGCAGCATTTGGGTCAGGTACATGTGCAGGGCTCCAGTCTATCCAATTCAGTAATTCATTCATTTTGGAATAATCCCCTTTCCATACGTTTCTCTTCCAAACTGCATGACGTTTGGGTACAGAAAAATGACTGTACTCCCAAGCAAGAACACCATGATCACTTCATCCAAGGGGCGCGTAAGAATTTTATGCAAGGATGCAATTGTCGTCTCTACTAATGATTAGATCCAAACAGCTGGACTGCTGCCCATTTCGGAACCGCATCTCCATTGTGACATGTTGGGTACGAAACTCATCAATTACCAACTGAAGTTATTTCTGTTTGAATAAATTTTCCCATCGCGTGCAGTACATTGATCCTCAATCGATATCGGGAGCCTTGAAATCTCCAATTATTAATAAGTGCTTGTAACGGCAGATTTGCGTTACCTCGGTGATGAGAGCTTCGTCCGTGTGCGCTCGTTGTCCTGGGGGTCGATATTCCATGGCAATATGGAGGTCTGGTTGGTTTGGGACTTTCAGTTTACAACAAAATATTTCACATGACGAGTTCCTTTTTGGCGAGGGCTCGTACCGAATAAAGTTAATGCCTTCTCGTATGAAAATTGCGATTCCACCACCTCTACGTCCGTTTCTATCCAAGCGGATAAGCTAAAATCTGTCTTTCCTGACTTCTGTGTCTGCGATTCGTTCATTTAACCATTCAGTTCAGTTCAGTTCAGTTTTATTAAGGGAAATATAGGCGAAGTCTTTGAGCTCCCTATTGATGTCAGTGACACTGTAAATTAAAAAGGCTGACATAAAATGGACGTTGGACAAAGGGTCATCTCCCGGACACACTGCAGGGCATCGGACAAACAATTATAAAATAATGTTACTCAAAAATAAGGAGTAGTCTGTTATATGACGCGAAAATTGTGGATGATAATATGTTTCAGGAAATGTGTTAGGTTCGGATGTCGTGGTGGTACTTATGGCTGTACTGGTCAAACTTCCGCTTAAAAGTGTCAACGGATGGGGACATGATTATGTCGGCCATGTTTTAGTTAAGCTAGGAATTCAGGTTGTAAATGGTCCACGACTAGTTTGATTTCATCTATGTTTATCAATAGACTCATCCAATTTGTGTACATCATTGTCATCTTGTTTTGTTCCCTCGATTCCTGAAGATTTTTGGTTCTTTCTTGCACATGGCGATTATTGCTGGATATTTCGCAAGATATATCCAGTCTTCCTCTCTGGGTTCAAATATATAGGCCTTTGGTAGGGGCATTTGAGCGGCGTGTTTGCCGTTAATTTCACTGGATGATCCCACAAAAACGAGTGCACATTTTTGACGATTTTGTTGTCTACAATTTTCAAGTTTTATTCCCCTCTTTTCAATTCTGATACCAGTCTCCTCATTTCCCTCCGATCGGTGGGAGAGTAATCCGGCTAAAAAAACCCTCCACGATTATTCTTTCGTAGTCAGGACTTTCGAGAGAGCAAAAGATCTACCTGTTTTTTGCTCCCCAAGACTACTTTTAACGGTCTTGGTCGAACCTCATGCGTCTCATTTCTAACGATATGCCCCAATCGAAAGATCTTTTTGATTTCGACTATCACACCAGTATCTTGCGTATCATTCAATAAATATTGTAATGTCAGCAGATCCTGTTTTACCCTTTCTTTTGGCGTTTACCCAGTAGCTTCTGAGACTCCCTGAACTACCAGACAAAATGATCTGTCCGGGAAAAACTCCTTTCTGCATCCTGCTTTTTTTAGTGATGGAAGGTTACATCATGCACTGTGTTGCAGTCTTTAATACTGTATTCAAATTGGTCTTCATCGGTTAGCCTGCTGGTTGATTTGCAGACACCTCTTTGGATATTTCAAACAGAGTGAGTTCTTAAATAAATAAATAAATTGTATATTTAAGGCCCAGAGTGCCCCGTCATTTCAAAATTAGTATCGCGGTTTAAATAAATACAAAGTGGATAATTGCTGCACTGTCTGAGCAGCCATATTAACAGCAGAAATGAACAATATAGTAGGCATGTCCGATTCAGAACGATTTGCCAAGCAGTGCCAAATCAATAAACCTATTTAACCTATTTATTTTTAAAACAATAGTCAACAATCTTCGATATATACGGTGAACTTGAAAAGAAGCAGTTAAAAAACTCCTACGATTAAATCGGAGGCGGAGTTCAGCGATCCGCCAATTTATAAAAAGAGGAGAAAAAAACAAATTCAATAAAAAAATAATATCTAGATGCAATGGGATAGTACTGTGATGTTGCTGGCAACGTTTGAGGGTTCGGAACGCTCCTTGTCGTGTGACAGATAATATAGCAGTCAGAGCTACTGTTTATAACTACCAGTGGAGGTGAGAGAGGAGGAAAGCATAGTGGACACCAGGGTCAAAATGAAGAGGGGACAGTAGTGGTCATGAGATCATCATCGAGATGCGACCTTGCCGACTGCATAGTCCACCAATAAAAGAGGCAAAACCATCAGAACCCGCCTTGATTATCAACTGAACCTGGAGACCATCGTCGGGGTTGCGGAATCGGAGAAAGGTATCAAGGTTGTCAAGAGTTGGTGATGCTAGTTTAAAAGGGGGGGAAGAAAAAGTGAATGCGAAGATTGACTCTGCAGAGGATGATGAAAATATAATTAGAGACCAATATTTTTGACTGATTTCGCTTGAACCGCGCCGGGAAGCATGATTATGCGTTTGTGGCATACAGGCCTGTCAATAAGTTGCAGGACTCTTTTCCGTCATTTCTTCACTGGCTACCATGACCTTTTCAATTGTTATTCAATGGACGTGTATAGAGCATGCTGCTGTCGCTCTTTCGTGGCGTTAAAGATACCTAACGATTACTGTTTGCCAACTTTTCAGAGACTGTCGATCGCTGATTTACTAATACGCAGGCGGATTCTTTGTGCTCCTGATTTCCCGAACCTGGGGAAATGCAAGACATAATTTCATCCTGACTTATTTGTTTTCTGCACATCTGTATTTCAACTGACTCAGAGGTTTGTTCTAATGATTTTGTTTTTTTCGTTTTTGTTTCGCTTAGTATTGTCTATTTACCTCTACCGTTTCCTTGCGACGATTACAGTCTAGCTTGCTGATGTTTTTCATCTCATTTGCATCGAGTTTCGGCGATTTCATTTTGTAATGTTTGATAAAGACTGCTATTATTTTCGATAGGAGATCGAGGTCTCCTTCTCATCTCAAACTCTGGTTCTGAGTCCTCGGCATCCACTACAGTGTGCCAGCCCTTCACTGTTTAGCTTAGTTTTTGTAAAGTTCAGTAGTGCACTGCTTTCTTCAATATTGCTGCTTTGTGGTTCTTCTCGGTCTGCTGAGAGTGACTTCAGTATTTCTGGTAAGTTTTTGTTACATGAAATCGAAAACGGTTTTTCAAAGATAGAAGAGATCATTATTTTTGTAGGCTATACAATCTTTTTGTTTGATGGCTTCCCGGGCGTGGCCGAGCGGTCAAGAGCATCGGTCGCTAATCGAGAGGTTGGTGTTTCGAATCCTGGCCAAAGCGGTGAATAATTTTCTCGCGTAATCGGTTTGTGAACATTTGCGTTACCGATACCAGCAAGATCTCTACAAGAATGCATTAAGTTTTATCGAGCAGCTTTAGTTATCGAGCGAATAGTTTACTGAGCTCAATAAGAAGCGCTTTTTCGAATCGAATTCCCTATCAAAGGTTAATACGAAGCGAAGAACAATGCAGATTTTGAAGCGAGTTTGCCAGTAGTTCTCCGTTTATTTGTGTTGTCGACACCTTTCCTGAAAATAGACTGTTTTCTGAAGCCCGTTGGAGGCAGGATCCGAATGAAGCTGAGTTGGCTTATTTTTTATGATTCCAATATCAATGTTTGTGTGCCTGACTATCACAATGTCTGTAAACACTTAAAGGGCTGATCCTAATAAACACAGACAATATGTGATCCAGTGACAACTTATTTCGTTAATTCTTGACTTCGGGTACAGAGTATTGGCCAAAAATCAAAAGCTGGGAGACAAGCAAATTTTAAATGGAAGTCCAAATACGCCACAATAGATACAATATGAGCAATAAATGCACCTTCTCGTTCAAAACCGCTTTAGAAAGCAATAAAAAATAGGAAGGATATTCAGGAACGACTCAGCCGTTTCTAGAGGTCACATGTCCTAGATAACTTCATATCTTCAAGGGGTTTCGCACTTTAGGTCACTGAGCGGTTGTCGGGTTGTATTGGTATAGAGGCTGTTTTATTAAGTCGGCAAAGGTGATAAACAAATTCCAATTTGATGTCGTTTTGTGAGGAACTTCGGCACAAGAAAAATTCCAGAAAATTCCAGATAGCCATTACGTACATGCAGTTGCAGCGTTAATGTCAGGATCAGAACGAGCGAAGTGTAAACGGTTTTCAAACTGTCCAAGCCGGAGAACAAATAATATACATGGTTCCTATGCACACGAAAGGACACTTTTTTGTCTATATATTCCCCTGAGTCCGTAAATTTCGACTTGGACGTATGGATTCCGAGGCTTAAAAAAAACAAAAATTCTACTGCTGAGTATTCTTCCCTGTCCCAGGATTGAACTCAACTGGAATTGCTGGCCTCGATCTTTGCTGATTTCTGAAGCTCACGCAGGCTGTGTGCTCCCTGCATCTGCTTTCAATCGCGGAAGGGGCTTAAACCAAAGGTTGAGTCCTTAAATTTTAATATTTTCATTGTTGAATATCCTATTTGACTCTCTGATAATTTTGTGACAATTCTAACATCAATTTCATTTGCTCTGTATCCCCATAAGTATGCAAAACGCAGGGGCCTTAAGTGTATGGCCACGAAAAATTGATCCACGACCTAGTTTAGCACATGCACCGCAAAATTGCATCGAACCGTGTATCGACGCATATAACCATCCGGCCATATTATCAGGGGATTTTGGCCAGCGAATTAATAGACTAGCAGAGAGTAGTTAAAACTATCGTTATTCTGCTAATTGTTCGCCTCCCGCTAAATGTGCAAAAAATATAGTAAGCACAGTTAATGTAGCTTACGAAGATGAAACTTGTATGGGTTGTTTAAGCTTACTACAGAAATTTCAGGGATGAAGCAGGAGGTAGAAAATCTAAGAAAAGAAATAGATAACTTAAAAAATGTATTTCTTGTCCACCTGTTAAAAAGCTCCTGTCCGTAAAAAACCTACCGCAAAAAAAGTCGTATGCATATATAGCCTCTTCAAGCTTACCTTATACCCACGTAAAAGCCATCGCGTTTACCGATACCAGTAAACCAGAGGACAGTTCGCTAGTTCGAAAGGGTGTCCCATCTAGTCCTTGCTCCACACACCATCATCGCTAAGCTCAGGCAGCATTAGCAGTAGCATGAATTTGAATTTATATTTGGTTAGCACCGGGAAGGTACTGTCTAAAGCAAACATTAGTAACGAAAATAAAAGTTATGACAATGATGCAGATAAAATGTACAAAAATTCATAAGACGACTTGTCCTGCTATGTCAAACAGTTAGCAATGTTTTTAAAAATTAATGGTGAACTAGAAAAATTGGCAGTGTAAAACTCCTACCATGAAAAATGGATGCAGAGTTCAATAGGGCCTTCATTTTCGAATAGAAGGTAGGAGAAAAACTGCTTAGGAAAAATAGTCAGGTGGTAGAATAGGGTAATACTGCAGTAGCATTTCAGAATGAGATAATGAAACGTCGAGGTGATTCATTCTTGATCACTTAGGCGTATGAAACAGAATCTCACAAAAATACGTCAATGAAAATAAAGTCCTCAGCATCTTAAGATCCCAGAATTGAATTCTGATGATGGTTAGTATCCAAAGAAACCGCAGCATTTAAGACTGTGACCACCGAATTTGTACGTCCGTATGACGTCATTGTTTTGGATGACTGGGTGATATAAAGAGACATTATAGGTCATGAGCGACTCCAGGTAGCGTAAAATATAGTTTCAAAGAGGGTTACTCAAATTCCCCGATGGTCCTCTCGAGTCATGGGGAAAGCTACGGGAAAAAGATGAGGAAAATAAAAGACTAAAAGAATCAGTGTAAGATAAATGTGCAGTCTACGCTTGAATGCAGATGGACTAGTTAACGACCTTTATTTTAATTGGCAAGTTATTCCAAAAGAAAACTATACCTAGAAGCAAAGAGAGAGAGCGTTTACACGTGGAGGATGCAGGGGGAGGTATAATTAGTGCAGAATTTCTTAGGTTATAAGGAAGACTAACGGGGGTATGACAGAAAGCTTTGGGGAGAGTTGAACTATTATTGACGAAAAGGAGACAAAAGCCTGCTTCAAGTCTCCTGACCCAAAAGAAATTTTAGCTTCATTAGCTGGCATCTTGTTGAGTAGGGAAGTAGTTGAAAAGAGTCGGATATAGGAGTTTTTTGTGAAATGTCTTTGGACATTTTTCAATTTTTGAACGACTAGATTCGTTCATCAAACCGAAGAAAGGACAGCCAAATTCAAAAATGGGAAGTACAAACATACGATAAAGTTTTAATTTAATTTCAGGAAGGTAGAAATTATAAGAGATAAAGCCGCAAATCTGAGCAGCTTTGGCCGTAATTCTATCGGCATGAGGCGAAAGATCTAATTTATTGGTGTAGTTTTAGTCCAAGTCCTGATGGAGGAACATTCAATCATATGGCAACCTTCAAAGATAAGAGGTTGCGGCAGCCTACAGGCCCAAAACTCATGTAGCGACACTTAGTAGGTGAGAACCCATTAGCCATGTGGAGCTCCAGGGCCGAAAGAGCGTCTAAGTTTGAATGAGATTTGTTCTAGGCACTGTTCGGTCGTAGAGTTAGAGAAGGAATACATGCATTTTATTTTATTTTATTTATTTATTGCCAGTTTACAGGCAAGGTCAAAAATATATATACAGTAGAGGTCGAAAGCTGACAGTGACTCCTGATCGTTGTTTCCAGGTGTTTTTCGGGAGAAAAACTGCAGCTTATTGAGTAATTAAAGTTCTGGACAGGGACGCGTTAACACAGGTGCCCGGTGAAGAACCTCTCCATTCAGTGTTACGGATCGGTATTCTGCACCAGCAGGTATGTCGGCGAGCGGCTGTTCGCTGTCGACTGAGAAATAAGCCGAGTGAGGTCTGCAGAGCCAGCAAATATTGCCCTCAGCATGAAGTCCGGCACAGGAGTTCAAGTCCGTGAACGCCATCAGAACCGAAGAGAGCTTCACAGAGTCAGCACCCAAGAAAGGTTTTGGAAGGTGTCCTGAATGTAGAAAACTGGTGACAGTTCGCGTAAACAAAGGGATAGCTTTGCGGAATTTTGATACTTCTAGGTAGCTTATTCCAGATTGCTATAGCGTTTTACCGAAAACACTGTCGGTATCTAACTGTGCGTGCCAAAAGGAAGAAATAAAATACATCTCGATGACTGGTGCGCCGAGAGTGGTCGAGGTGCCTCAGAGATGTAAGAGGGTTAAATGTACGACTGTTTAGAAGTTTAAACAGTAAAAATAGTCCCTTCTGTAATCTGCGAAGCCACAGCGGGTCAAGGCTTGTAAGCTCACAGCGTTGTTGGTAGGACAGGTTTCGGTGTTCCGAATAAAAAAGCTCTTTTGTAAAGAAGTGCTGGACTGATTCTATCTTCTTTCGTTCACTAGCGTGCAGAGGTAAATAGACAGAGCAGTATTCCAGACTAGGCCTGACGTACATTTTATAGAGGCTGATTCTAATGTTTGACGGTAAAATTTCTGAGGCTAGACCCAGTAGTTTGGCGTGCTTTTCAGAGATCAGGG